>JAJPUD010010963.1:0-57722 GCA_023553655.1 Myrmecobius fasciatus | reverse complement strand
GCCCCGGGGCGTTTGGGGGTGGTCCCGGCCCCCGAGTTTGGTCTCATCTCTCTGTAAAAAGGAGTAAGGATGGGGGGGGGTGTCCCAGAGGCTTGTGACGCCGGCGGGGCCGCCGAAGCGCCATGTCTGCCTCAGCAGACGGCCCGTGCATGGTGGGAAGTCCCTCCCTGGCGTCTCTGACGTTCCCTCTCTGGAGAAAGTTGCTTTGTTTCAGGCTTGAGGTTTTCTGCAACCAAGTCAGTCATTTGGTGCCTTGTGAAATGCCCCCGGGAGTCAAGAGGGGCACCCTCGCAGGAGGCCTTATGCACAGAAGCTCGCCTGGGGGGCTTGGGGGGGGCTGTGCGCGGCTACCCCGCCGCTCGGGTGGGCAAGGGGGCATCCTGACCACAGGCTTCCCGGGAGGCCTCCTTGGCCTGTGCCAGCCTCTGCCGGGCAGCGTGCCCACGCCGTTGTCCACGGCTGCTTGGGCCCCTGACCGTTCTGCGCTTGTGACTTTGCCTGGGCTTGTTCCTTTGGTAGGTGAAGAAGGTGGTGGAGGAGCCTGTTCTCAAAGCCTTGGACTCGGTTGTGGCCTCCGTCACTGAGGTGGGTCATGGATGTGGGTGTTGGCAGATGGGAGGGCCCCGAGGTGCCAGCCTTCTCCGGAGCCCGGGTCCCATCCTGGGATCGACCCGTGCATCGGGCACTGGGCACCGGGCACCTCGTCCAAAGTCACGTGCCACGTTTGGGGTCGAGGCCAGACAATTAGTTTCCAGGCCCCCCCCCAGCTTCAGAGTTGGACCTGGCAGATGGGAGGCTTCTTCTGGCCTTGCCGGCCGCGGGCATTTTTTAAAAATAGTATTTAATTTTCCAATTACGTGGAAAGAGAATTTTCAGCATTCATTTTTTAAAAGATTTTGAGTTCTGAATTTTCCCCCCTTCGCCCTTGTTGCCCCCTCCCCCCTTGATGCCCCCTTCCCCCTTGATGCTTTCCTCCCCCTTCATGCCCCCTCCCAAAGACAGCTCGCGATCTGACGTAGGTTCTGCCCGCTCACTTCCCCATTACTCTTGTTGTGTGAGAGAAATCAGAACGAAAGGCAAAGGCGCGAGGAGCAGAAAGCAAACAGGGCCCTTTTCGGGCCGCGTGCCTTAAGGATGGTTCCCGTCAGTAAAACAAGCCAGGGAGGCCGGGCGCCAGGTTCTGGGCCCAGCGTGAGGGTGCCAAGGGACGGCCCAAGCAGGGCCCGGGCACACGGGGCCAGCACGAGCTCTGAGGACGGGGCAGTGTTCAAAGGGGTGGTGGGCGGGGCGCCTGGGCAAAGCTCCCTGGGAACTGACCGGGCTCCCAGGCCCTGCCCTGCGATAGGCAGAGGTGGAGAGGGCAAAGTTCAGCCACCCTGGCTGGCACATCTGCCGGATAGGGCACACGAGGGGCAAGGGCAGCCTGGCCCTTCCTTGTCTCTCACCTGGTGCAAGCTGCCTGAGGGCAGGCCTGGTTCCCCGGGCACTACCCACTCGGTGCCAGGAGTGCAGCGGGGGCAGCCCTTCTGAGCTGGCTCGGCCTCAGGTTTCAGGTGGCACCGCGTCCCCCACTTTCAGGCATGGACTGAGTCCTGACCCAGCCAGGGGCTGGGGTGTGGTGGGAAGGGTCCCGGCAGCCCGGTGCCCTTCTGGGCCGAGGAAGGTCCGACAGCGCACCCGGTCAGGCGCCGGACGTAGCTCCTGAATCGCTCCCCGGGGCTCAGGCGCGGTCTGCCCGCCGGCACCTGGGGGCGGGGGGGAGGAGCGGAAGGCCTTGCCCGGCTCGTGCTGACCGCTGCTTTCTTTCAGGCCAACCCCAACATCGATCTGTACTATGCCACCTTCAGCGACCCCCTCTACGTGGCCATGTTCAAGATGCTGAGAGACACCTTGAACTACATGAAAGGTGAGCCGCGCCCAGACACGCGCCCGCTCCCTGGCTTAGTGGGCACGGGCGCTGCCATCTGGGCAAGGAGGCCTGAGGCACATGGCCAGCAGCCTGGCCCGCTGCCCCCACCCCGTGCCCACCTTCCCCGGGTTCTCTTTGTGGCTCTGACACCTCCTGCTGCTTCCGCCGCCCGGACCCCCAGGGCCGGGCTCCTCCCATTCCTGGCCCCCTTCCTCTGGGACCCTCCTTGACCCTGCCCTGGGGCCCTCCCTGCAGGAGCCACGGAAACAAGGGGCCCCCTGAGCCCCGTGCCCCGCCCCCTCCTGCACCCCCGGACCTGCAGGAGGGCTCGGGCTCCTGGGCATTCTCCCCGAGGCCTCCGGGCTCCCGCCTCTTGTCCTGGCACTGACCGGAGCCCCCCTCCCCCCCCAGACCTCCCCATGGCCTTCGTGAAGGAGGTCCACGACTTCGTGCTGGAGCAGTTCAACCTGAGCCAGGCCGAGCTGCAGAAAATCCTCCACGACGTGGACCGCATCCCCAGCGAGCTCAGCCCCCTGAAGCTGCGCTGCCAGGCCAACGCCGCCTGCGTGGACCTCATGGTGTGGGCCGTGAAGGACGAGCAAGGTGAGGGAGGGGGCGGGGACCAGGGCCGCTTGATGTGGCCCGGAGGCAGCTGGGGGTGGGGCCAGGGGCGCTTGGGGGTGGGGCTGAGGTACTTGGGGCGGGGCCGGGGCCTGGGGGTGGGGCCAGGGGTATTTGGGGCGGGGCTGGGAAGCAGCTGGGGGTGGGGCCAAGGGCATGTGGGGCGGGATTGGGAGGGGGCGGGGCCGGGAGACAGCTGGGGGCGGGGCCGGGGCCTGGGGGTGGGGCCAGGGCTCGTGGGGCAGGGCCGAGAGGAAGTCCGCTGGGAGCTGCACAGGCAGGGAGGCCGGCAGCTGTCCCAGGGCTCCCCCTTGAGGCTGAGCTTGCTGAGCGCGCATTTCTCAGGGCTCCGCTTGTCTGTGGGGGCCTCCTTGCTCCCAGATCTTGGGAGTATCTAGCCGGCTGCCCCCCGAGACGCCCCGGGGCAGCCTGTGCCCCCCCCCCCTTCCCTGACCTTGCTTTGGACAGGCACGGAGGTGGGGGAGCCCTTTCCGGGGAGGGGCCCTGGGCCCTTCTTGCCTCGGAGGCCAGGCCCGCGGCGGTCCCCAGAGCTGCCCCAGCACCCCGGGGCTTCGGTTCAGTATCCATGGAGACCACGGGAGGGACGGCCCTTCCCCTCCCCCACACCTGCAGATCCTGGGAGCCTGGCACCCCCGTGAAGGGGGGGAAGGGAAGGGACCATTTAGGTGGCGCCTGCTGTGTGCCAGGCCCCGGCTGCGGATGCTCAGGGAGGATTCCCTTGGGGGATGGGCCCGGCGGCTGCTGGGTTCTCTCCCGCGCTGTCATCAGCCCCCAAGAGTCAGCATGCGAGGTCCTGCGCGCCCCAGCCTGGGCCGGCGCTGCCACAGGCCGAGCCCCCGAGGGCCGAGATCTGGATGGTGCAGGGCGCACGGCTGCCCGCTGTCCCGCCGCGGCCTCTGGCAGGACTTGCGGGGCATCGGGGCGTCACCGATCTCTCCTTGTCGCCCGCGACCTCGCAGGAGCAGAAAACCTCTGCCTTAAGCTGTCCGAGAAGCTGCAGTCCAAGACCTCCAGCAAGGTCATCATCGCCCACTTGCCTCTGCTCATCTGCTGTCTGCAGGTGAGTCTGTGGGGGCGGGCACGCTGCCCGGGCAGAGCCCCGCCTCGCCTTTGTGCCTTTGTCCCATGTGGCAGGGGGCGGCCCCCCCTCCCAAGTATGTGCTGGGCCCCCCCTGGCCCCTTTCTCTCGTAGCCCCAAGTCTCAAATCCTCGCGAGACGCTTAAGCCTCTCCGGCTTCTGGTCTCCCGATGGGGAGGGGCACCGTCGCCTCCTGGCTGCAGGCTCAGCTCCTGCCCCGGCTTGTGCCAGGGCTCCCCGAGGCAGGACCCGCTGTTTGCCTGCCTTTGACTGCCCAGTGCTTAGCCTGGCTCAGAGTGGGCGCATTGGACAGTGCGATGCTCCTGGCATTGGGGCTGGCATCTGTTGGGACTCCAAGTCTCTGCCCAGGTCCCCGATAGTCCTCTCTGCAAAGGTCCTTGGTCACGTCCTGGACGCCTGTCGTGACTCCAGCTTGCCACCGCTCTGCCCTTCCCAGAGGCGCCGGAGCAGCAGGCCCGTCCCCGGGCACTCGGGCCTCTCCCTCTGCAGCCCCGTCTGTCCTCAGGGCCGGGCACCAGAGACTTGGGGGCTCCGGGGCCAGCTTCCCTGGGTCCAGGAAAGGCCACGGGCCCTGGCCCGCCTTCATCTGCTCGCTGCCCCTGCCCCGCGCTCCCGCCTCCCTCACCCCTGGGTCCTGGGGCCCCGTCCTCCGCTGACCGGGGCCTCTTTGTGTCCCCAGGGCCTGGGGCGCCTGTGTGAACGCTTCCCGGTGGTGGTTCATTCGGTGACACCGTCTCTGCGCGACTTCCTGGTCATCCCGTCCCCGGTGCTGATCAAGCTGTACAAGTACCACAGCCAGTACCACGCAGGTACCAGGGGCAGCCTTCAGAGGGGGTCCTGGTGCTGTTGGGAAGGCGTCCGGCACGCGGGAGGCACCCCTCACGGCTCGGTCCCTCCCCCTCCCCCGTGCTGACCTCCGCCTGCGGGGCCCCGGGGCTGGAAACCAGAGACTCCCCTGAGCCCCGGTGGCCGTGGCGATCCCGGTCAGCTTTCGGCACGGCGTTGGGGCCTCGTCTTCCAGAGGCCGGCGCCAGCTCCCTCTCACGGGGCCCTGGGCTTAGCTCTGGGCTGGCCAGGCGGTGCCCGTGCCCCTGCTGCCCCGGAGCCTCTGGCCGCCCCCTCCTTTGGCCTGCCACGCTGTTCCACTGACCGGAGCTAAGCTGAGGCTGCAGAGAGACGTGGTGGGCACCAGGGGAGGCCCATTGCCTCTGCCCAGCAACGTTCCCCATGCTCCCACTGCGCACCTCCTGTCCTTCCTCTTCCTCACCCCCCCCCCATGCTGATCCTTAGCACAGGGAGAAAAGCTCTGGACAACGGCCAGAACGTGTCTGACTCTGGCCCCGCGCCCGGCACCCCGTCCCCAGAGGCCGTTAGGGAGACCGAGGCGGGCAGCGTGGGCACCAGGCAGACTGAGTGCCCATCTTTGCCTTTAGTTGGTGGCAACGACATCAAAATCAGCATCACCAACGAGCACTCGGAGCCCACGGTGAATGTGATGCCGGGGAAGAAGAGCCAGCCCTCCATGTATGAGCAGCTCCGCGACATCGCCATTGACAACATCTGCAGGTGAGGCTCCGGAGACCCTAACCCTGGGCTGGGCCCGCGGGGCTGGCATTGCCCCCCGGGGGGCCTCGGTGTATTGTTCCCGGGGGGCTCCCCTCTGCGGGGCGGCCCTCCTCACGGCCTCTCCCTCAGGTGCCTGAAAGCCGGCTTGACCATCGACCCGGTGATCGTGGAGGCCTTTCTGGCCAGCCTCTCCAACAGGCTCTACATCTCGCAGGAGAGCGACAAGTAAGGCTTTGGCCCCCGGTGTCTGCAGGGGGGCCTTGGTGCCCGGGGGGCCGCGGGTGGGAGGGGGTACGGGCCACGGTTCCTCCCCGCTGCCCTTCTGGGGCTTCGCCCAGTGAAGGTGATGACGGGGTTGGGGGCGATGGCGAGGAGGACCCCGCTAATCACGAGGCCGGGCTCCTGCTGTCCGCCCCAGAGGGGGAGAACCACCAAAGTGCTTTCTGCCGGCTCCCTCGCAGCCTCCCTCCAGTCACTTAATGAAGGGGCAGGGCGGGGCGGGGGGCTCTGCCAGCCGCTCAGGCCGCCGCCTTGCCCCCAGGGACGCCCACCTGATTCCTGACCACACCATCCGGGCCCTGGGGCACATCGCGGTGGCCCTGAGGGACACCCCCAAAGTCATGGAGCCCATCCTCCAGATCCTGCAGCAGAAGTTCTGCCAGCCTCCGTCTCCGCTCGACGTGCTCATCATCGACCAGCTGGGCTGCCTGGTGATCACTGGCAACGTAGGTGCCCCCCAGTCCCCGGAGGGGTCGCAGTCACACAGATTCTAAAAGACCCCGTGGGGTCAGGGAAGGACCCGGGCCCAGGCTGCGGTCAGGGAGCCCCGCTTCTCACACCGCCCCCTCGGCCACATCTTGGGCATGCCTGGGCACAGAGTTCACCCCTGGGGCCGTCCCTAGGGAGTGGGCAGAGGTGCCCCCGGGCCCTGGTGGGCGGGAGCTGCCAGCAGGCGTGTTCCTGGGCAGCCTCTGGAGCTGGGGTCCCCTGTGAGCCTGGCTGGTCCTGGCAGCGTGGTGCAGGGCGCGACCCCGTGGGACTGAGGGAAACGCTGTTTTTTCCAGCAATACATTTACCAGGAGGTGTGGAACCTGTTCCAGCAGATCAGCGTCAAGGCCAGTTCCGTGGTGTATTCGGCCACCAAGGACCACAAGGATCACGGCTACAGGTACGGCCCGGCGCAGGGCACGGGGGGGGGCAGAACCAGGTGGCGCGTCTCCTCCTCCCCGGCTCATCTCCATGCCCTGCGTCACAGGGGGCTCCGGGCCGGGCCTCTGTCACAGGAGAGGCTGCTGGGCTCCAGCCCCACGAGCTGGCACGCTGTCCGCCCCCCCCCCTTGCCCACCTGTGAGATGGGAGTGGGAGAAAGCGCCTCCTTCTCAGCTGTGCCGTCAGACGAGGGGCCAGGTGCGGTGACGTCACACTGCTCTCAGTGTCCGTTTGGCCTGAGCCAAGCCCCTTCTGCCAGCCCTGGGAGGGCCTGGGGCCTGTTGGCAGTGGTCAGAGATGGCGCTGGAGCCCGTGGCCCGGGCCTTGGAGGAGCAGTCAGCCCAAGCAGCCTGTCCTCCTTGTGTCAGGCCGGGCACTCCCTGTCGGGCTTGGACCCCCCGAGCTTGTGTGAAGGAAGGGTCTGGCGGGGGGCATGCCTCCTCGGGGGTTGGGGTGGCTGTTGGCCCTCCCTGTGCCCGCCCAGCCCGGGCATCGCGGGGAGGCTCTGGGCAGCCTCTCCTTTCTGATGCTGCTTCTCGCCAGGGCAGCTCTGTGCCTCTGCCAGCCTCAGCCCATGGGCACCTTCCGGGTGCTCTGCCACTCTGCGTGGGTGCCAGGCCAGGTGGGCTGGGCCCGTTTCCCTGAGCCGGGGGTCACGGGGTCCTCCGTCTTCCCCAGGCACTGCTCCCTGGCCGTGATCAACGCCCTGGCCAACATCGCCGCCAACATCCAGGACGAGCACCTGGTGGACGAGCTGCTCATGAACTTGCTGGAGCTCTTTGTTCAGCTGGGGCTGGAGGGGAAGCGCGCCAGCGAGCGCGCCAGTGAGAAAGGGCCCGCCTTGAAGGTAAGCCGCTGCTGCCCTTCTGGCTCCCTGGGGCTCCCTCCTCCCAGGGTGCTCCAAGCCCCACCCCTCATCCCCTCGGGGACGGGAACCGTCCCTCACTACGACCCCCAACCCCAGGAAGGGGAGGGTCAGGCAGGCGGCCCCGGGCGAACTCGGCGCCTCCGGCCATCTTTGTTACAAGACTCCTCGCCGCTCTCCCCTGGAAAGGGAACGTTCTAATGGGAGATTATACCTGAGAGAGACGGATGGCAGAGGGGTGGGGAGACCCCCCCCCCCCGGGGCAGAGAAAGAGGGGCCCCAAGGGGGCACGGGGTGACAGGTGTTCCCAGAGGGCTTTGGGCTGACAGCCGCCGCTCTTGGAGGGTCACTGGAAAAGGGCAGGCGGTGCCAGAGACGGTGTTGAGGTCGCCGGTGAAAAGTGCCAAGAAGGGGAGGGGTCAGCTCGGAAGGAGGCGCAGTGGGGAGCCCCCTGGGATGGGGGGACAAGGGGTCACTGGGACGAGGCTGCAGGGGGGACAGAGCGCCGAGAGCCACGGCCAACGCCGGCCAGGACGGGGGAGAACGTGGGGCTCGGGTCAGGAGAGCGTTTTGGGGAGATGTCGGGTCCTGAGAGGTCCCTGTCACCTCCTCCTGGGGAGGGGTTTGGCCTGAGCCCGAGGGGCAGCTTGGCAGGGCCACGTGGCCCTAAAGGGGCCCAGCTCCGGGCCGAGCACCGAGAGGTCTCTGTGGGTTCTCGGGGCCCTCCCGAGGGGTTCTTTGGTGCGCTGGAGCCCAGTGAGGGACCTGGCGCCTTGGGGAGGCTGGGGGATCAGGAAAGGGGGGGCTGCCCATGGCCTCAGCACATCTGCCGGCCACATCTGGGGGGCTCCCCTCTTCTAGCTTAAATGCTTGTTGGCCGGCTGAGCTGGGGGGGGCTGGAGGGGTAGAAACAGGAGGAGGAGACCCCGCTGAGGCAGCTCGGAGGCCTCCTGGCCACATGGGGCCGCACAGATCTAGACGGAGGGGCCCTCTAGATCCTCCACAGGGAAAGACAGAGGGGGACCCTCGAGATCCCCCATGGATGTAGACAGAGAGGCCCACAGTCCCCGTGGGCATAGATGGAGCCTCTGTTCTCCCGCACCAGGCCTCTGCCATCTCTGCACAGTGCCCTGTTGAGGGGCAGCTCCATGGTCTGTTGAATGGAGCCCTGGTTCTGGAGGCAGGAGGAGCCGAGTTCAAATGCAGCCTCAGGCTCTCAAAGCCCCCCCCTCCCCAGTGTGGGTGTTGCTGTTTGCCCCGGGCCGCACTGACGTGTGCCAGAGCCCCTGGGGTGCCCGATGCCTTCTCATGGCTCTGTCCAAGTGCTGCCCGCTCCCGGCTCCGGGTCCTGACGGGACGTCTGCTCTCTCCCTCTCTAGGCGTCCAGCAGTGCCGGGAACCTTGGCGTGCTCATCCCCGTCATCGCTGTGGTGAGTAGCCTTGACCCCTGCCTGGCCCCGGAGCCTGGCGTCCATCAGAGCCACCCATGCCCCCCTTTCCCCCCATCACCGCCCAGGATGCCGTCGTCTTCCCTCCCCCCTCGCTGCCCTCCGGGGGCCTGGCTTGGGCACTGGGCAGAGCCTTGAAGCCGGGCCCCTGCGTGCATCCTTGCCCTTTTCTCTTGTGTGCCCGGGCCCCGGCTGGGCAGGGGCAGCCCTCATTAGCACCGTGCTTTCTGGCTGCCTCTAGGCCGTGAGACGGCCTTCCTGGGGTCCGGGCCCAACTACCGGGAGATTTCCCCTGGACCCGCCTCGTAGCTGTTGGGCCTGCCCTCGGGCCCCCTGCCCACCCTTGGTCTAAGCACCCTTGGGGGCACCTCAGGGCGGGGGGGCAGGGAGACAGGAGGGCAGCTGCCAGATTGGGCGGGCGGGGGGTGAGGGTCCTCAGCCCAGGGTGGCCAGTCAGGCCATGGCAACTGAGGAGAGCAAGACCCGGGGCGTGCCCCGGACCAGGGCGGGGCTGCTGGCCATCGGTGCCCTCTGTCTGCTGCAGGACGCCCTGGGGGGGGCGACCTCTGCCTTCGGCCGTTTGGGCTGGGGGTTACTCTGACCCCCGCTGGGCTCAGTGACCGGCTTCCTTAGCCCGACCGGGGCCATGCGAGCCCCTAGGGCCCGTTTGGTTGTTGTGGGATGGCCCGAGGGGGAATCATCGGGAGAGGGCGTCGTCCAGGGAGCATCCGGTACCCCCAGAGCCGGGACGGGCCGCCCGGGAGGCGGCGGGCACGTGGAAGCAAAAGCTGGGGGAGGCCCAGGAGCCCGTGGGAGGGAACCGGGCTGGGAGAGCGGCGGGGCCTTGGCAGGCTCACGTCCCGGATCCGACGGGCAGCCAGAGCCACGAGTCACCGCGTGAGCCTTTGGCTTCTTCTGCCCCGATGCAGGCGGGGGGGGGGGGGCGGCATCAAGCCCATGGAAGAGGTCTGTTTTCCAAGCGGTGTGACCCCTGACCCGAGTCCCGGAGACCCCGCGGAGGGCGCGTAGCCAAGGTTAATGGTTACACGGTGGGGGAGGAAGCAAATATTTGATTTTCTTGCTCAACAGAGGGCACGTCCCAAGGCCTGCCTTGGTGTACTCTCTGCTGCCCTCTTGGACCTGCCGAGGCACCCAGGGCACCCCGCACGATTCACTGAGCTGCTAATGAGTGTGCCCAGCACGGGCCCACCTTCTTCTGCCGCACTCTCCCCTCCCCTGCGCCCTTTCCTTGGGAGCCCAGGGACAGAGCGCCAGGCTCACGTCAGCCACCCACCGGGCATCCTGACCACGGGCCTGTCCTTCCCCCCTCCTCTGTAAACCAGTGGTACTCTGCCACGTCCCAGGCTTGTGCCGAAAGTGCTCGGAAACAGCCCGGGCTCCCCAGGAGCCTCCAGGCCTGATGTGCTGAGGCCCCCGGTCAGCGCCGAGGCAGCGACGCCCACTATCTCCTCATTGGCCGGACCTCTTAGGAAAGGCCTCGTCTCTTGGGGACCACCCAGTGAGCCGCGGCGCGCCCTGAGCCCCCAGACTCTTTACTCGGAGCCCAGTGGAGCAGCCGCTTCCTCATGAAGACCCGACTTGGGGAAAAGCAGATCATGGCTGGGGCGCATTGGAAGCGAGTCTGAGGTGGCAGGGGCTGGACAGACGTTTGGGGACCACCTGAGAAGACGGGGGGCGGCGGCAGTGACAGGGAAACCCAAGGCCTCGAGTGGGGGATGGAGCAGAAGGCTGGCAGACAAGGCCGCTCCCATGGGTGCGGGCGATGCCCAGGGAGGGGCCTTCCTGCTCCACATCCGCACCCCCTCCTGTGAGTCCCCAGAGAGCGAGGGCCCGGCCCGGGGCCCCACGACTCCCCAAGGACGTTGTGCTTGCCCAGAGCTTGCTGGTTAACTCCCCGCTGCGAGGGGGGTCCCACGAGGAGGCTCTCCTTCTACAGGTGGGGAGCAGTCATCCGTCCCCCATTTCTGGTGGCTCTTAACGCCCCTGCTGTGGAATGCACCTCGATAGTAAGGCAAGACTCTCTCCTTCCCCCCTCCCACGCCATTGACCACCCATCACACGCTGCAGGACCCAGGCTCCAGCCTCAATCTTAGGGGCTTTGCTCTGCCCACTCACGCCGGGCCCACTCATGCCGGACCCACTCACGCCGGACCCACTGATGGGACCCGTTTTGGAATCTGAGCCCCTGGCTTGGACTTGGCTGTTCCCTCCCTCTCTGCGTGGCCTGGCTTGTCATCACTCGCCTTTCTGTGTCTTCTGACCATGATGACCTCGAAGGCCCTGCCCAGTCTCGACCCACAGTCCCATGAAGCAGCAGCCCCTTTGCCATCTTCCTAGGGCCACAGAAACGGGATCCTTACCCCCCACCTCTCCAAGCAGCCAGCATCAGAGCCCTACTGTGTGCTGGGCCCAGAGCAGCCAGCATCAGAGCCCTACTGTGTGCCGGGCCCAGAGCTGGGGCACCTGGGAGCGCTGACTGATTTACTGTGATTTACATGAGCATTTGGTGGGGGTCTGCCAGTGGGGAGAAGGCTGGTGGGCACAGGTTAAAAGTGGTTTATGTTTATTGGCATCCAGACGAGGAACCGTCGCGGGGAAGCACCGGAGGCCCCAAGAGAGCTGGGGGACGGAAGGGCCCAGAAACCGGCCTGGGTGAGGCTGAGGCGCTAAAGAACCAGAAGTCGGGCTCGGCTCCGGAAGGGCACTTTTAATGTGATCACTGACAGCACGTGGGGGCACATGGGGGCACACGCGGCCTCGCGAGGCTCAGGACCCTTTGCCACAGAGATTCCCACAGAACCACCCGAGTTGTGATTTCCTTCCTGAGACGGACGTTGCGGGGCAGGGCGGATCCCGAACGGGCCCCCCTCAGGCGGGCTGATTATGGCGGGAGCCCCTGGGAGCCCCGGCCCCCCCCCTAAGACCTGCTGGGATTGGCGACGCGGCCCATGAACAGCAGACAGCTGGTGCGGTGCTCGTAGATGAGGAACAGGAAGGGGCGGTCAACGATGAACCGGACCTGCGTGGAGAGGGGCATGAAGCCCACTGTGGTCACAGCGGCGGCCTGGGTGCCCTCCTCATTCACCGTGATGGTGCTTTGGTGCTTGAACTGTTCAGACAAGAAAGAGAGACTTAATCCCCTGCCTAGGATGGGTGGCAGAGCCCTCGGTCTGGCTGTGCCTACGGGGGCTGGGCGAAGCTGGTGCCCACGTACCCGTGGATCGCCTCCGCCCTCCCTCCCAGGGAGCTTCTGCCACCCTGCGCCGTGCCTCTGCTGACTCTGGCAGCTCCCCGGCCTCGGGTCAGGGCCTCAGCCGAGCCAGATTGGCATTGTCCCTGCTCCCGAGTCAGGTCCGGGGAGGGATGGAGGAGCCACAGAGAGCCCCAAGGTCACCCCTGCTGGGGGCAGAGGGAGCATGGTTACCACGTCAATGAAGAGCTTTTGGTCAGATATTCCAGAGAAGTCCCCGTTGTGGTCAAACAGCGCCGTGATGCCCATTGACTTGAGGGCATCCACGAGGTTGTAGTCCTTTTCCAGCTTGAACCTGGGCAGGCGGACCTCACGGGTTCTGCCAGAGAAGGGGAAGGTGTCACCCCGGAGTCCCCGTGCAGAAGGGCTGAGTGCCCGTGCCCGCTGCTGGCACTGCCATGGGCAAGACACCAAAAGCGTGGGCCAGAGCAGCGCCTACCGGAAATGGGCGACACCCTGGCCGCCCTTCGGATGGACACCTGCGGTCAGTGCCACGCTGGATTGGGAGTCAGGAGACGTGGGCTCGAGCCCCTTTTGTCTCGAGGGTCTCCTCCATCACCTGTGGGGGCCGGGCTCGGTGATCCTCAAGGTCTCTTCCTGCCCGAGCCTCTGGGCTCCCCTGGCATTTTTACCATCTAGGGCCTGGGCCCGCAGCAGTGGTTGGACTGGCAGAGGGAGCAGACCATTTGTGGGGGAGTCACTTCAGTCGTATGCACACGGCTCCCCGGGACCCCCCCGGGGGCTTTCTTGGCCACAGACGGGATGGTCTGCCAGCCCCCCTGCAGCTCATGGGACAGATGAGGAAACTAAGGCAGACGGCTAGTGACTCAGGCTGAATTTGTAGGCCGGCTTTCCTGGCTGCGGCTCTGGTACTCTACCCACTGTGCCACCCAGCTGTGCCCAGTGGGCACAGCCTGCTCTCTCTGTCCTCCATGGCTGCCCCTCGAGTTAAGCAAAGTGCATTACATGTTCTTGTTCAGCTAGAACGAGAGGCTTCCCCGGCCCCCGCCTGCGTGACTTTGTGTTGGGGGGCTGCACCAGCCCCCTCCAGCCCCAGAGGGCACCTCTGGGGAAACTGAGGCCCGGAGCAGCGCTCCCTCAGTCCTCCTTCCTCTGGGGTGCATTTTATTTCTGCGTCCTCCCCAGCCCTTCACTGTCACTCCTGCTTGGTGCCCCCTGCCCCAGCAGGCCTTTGGGGCTGCTCGTCAAAGCCCCCCCCCGCCCCATCACACCCACAAGCCGAGAGGCACTGGCCCGGGGAGAGCCCCCCTGGAAGCCCGCACCGTAGGTGGTAGAGCCTCCAGAAGGGGCCCGCCGGCAGTCTGAGGGGTGGTACTTTTTACATGAAGCCCGGAGCTGCGGGCACGCCTTGCTGCCCGCCGCCTCTTGCTGTTTTCCCTCCTCCCCCAGGCCAGATTTAAAAGGCTGAGCGACACCGTCCAGTCCTCGGCAGCGGCTGCCCTGGAGAGCCCACAGGCCCTGGGCTGGGCTGGTGGGGGGCATGGGGTGGGCTCTGAGGGAGTCCCCGGGCCTGCGCCACCGCCCTACCTGTTGGTCATGCTCTTCTGCCATCTCTCCACCGCCTGCGGGCTGAGCTGGCTCTCGAGCGTCCTCATGCCCGCCAGCTTGTGGGGCACCACGATCAGCATGCTGATGCCCCCCACGTACTGCAGCTGCAGCACGTCGCAGTCCAGCTCCTGGTCGTTGGCCACGAGGAAGTTGCCCTTGGTCTGCATCATGGGCACCTTGACCACCTCTCTCTCGTTCAGGCGGAAATTGGAGTTGTGCGTCATCTCCACGGGGAACTTGTTCACCCAGGTGCCTGGGGATTCAAGGAGACGGGGGCCGGGCGCTTGCTGGGGCCCGCACAGGGGGCCCCGGGCACGCCCCTGAGGCTGCACCCTGCGAGTCAGAGGGCGATGGCTGGGGAGGAAGTGCCCCTGCGGTCTGGCGCGGGGCTGTCGCCAGCCGCCTCTCCGGGGGCACGTTGGGGTCCTCGGCTGGTTAGCCCGCACGGACGCCCGCTCCGCTCTCATAAGAGCGCCCACGCGCCACACTCACGCTTACGTGTAGTGCTTTCGAGGCCGCAGCGTGAGCCCGCGTCCCAGGTGGGGTGCCCAGCCCTCCCCGGGGGCCGTGCCACCCAGGCCGCTGCCGTCGGCCTTTCCAGAGACAGAGGACAGACAGATGCCCTCGGCTGCTTTCTCGTCAAAGGCGCTTGGGGCTGGGCCGGACCTGGGCCCGGCCTCGTTTCCTTCTCTGGTTCTGTGGGCGCTCTTTGGAGCGGCATTAGCTCGGCCCCTGACCCAGCGCCCACCCTGGGGCCTGGCCACATGCGCCACACTGATGCCCCAGGGGGGGGTTCCCTGCTTTCAGACCCCGATCCAGTGAGCCCGCCCCCCAGTTTGCCATCCAGCTTGTGGGCGGGCTCCCTCTCCCTGCCCCCCCGGGGCCTTACTGTCCCCTGGCCTGGCACCAGGAGGTGGGCTTGAGCCTGGGGCCGGCTCCTGCCTGCCGGGGAGCAGCGAGGGCCCACCGGAGGGGCCCAGCCTCGTGCTGCAGTGGGGAGGATTAGAGGTCACAGACCCCTGAGCCGGGGTCACCCATGCTGCCTTGGCCCTGCTCGGTGTCTGTGCCCACGGGGAGCACAGCAGGGAGGAGGGAGCGTACGCGGCCTGGGGGGACTTGGAGGGGCCGCGGCAGGAGGAGGGGGCAAAGGCAGCCACAAAGGCGTCCTCAGGACAGCTCCGAGAGCCCGCTGCCAGCCTAGCCGGGACTGCCGCGCTCCAGAGCGCCCGCTGCCTCCCGCAGGAAGGACGCGGACGGACAAGGGGAGACTCAAGGGGATTCGGGCCTGTGGGGAGCTTCGTCCTGACTTGGGGGCTCCAACAGTCGGGGTGGGGGCAGGGTGGAGAGCGGAGAAGGCAGGCCCGGAGCCTCGGCTCCGAAGGCTCTCGCCACGAGCCTCCTTTGTGCACGAGCTTCTTGTCAAAGCTGTCGCGGGGACCCCGGAGCGCCTGGGCTGCGTCTGGCTTTCCTCGGGCCCGGGACCCGCCGCCCACTGGTGGGCTCTGAGAAGCCCCTTCCCCGAGGGCCCCCCGCCCCCCCCCCCCCCCCTTACCTTTGAAGTAGATGCAGTTCAGAATCATCATCCGCGTGGCCGGGTCTATGTTCACCAGCGCGTCCTTGATCAGGCCCTTGGTGACCTTCAGGATGTGGAGGTTGGCCTTGGCGAGGAAGGCGGGCTCCGCGAAGGCGGCGGGCCGGGCCTCGGCGAAGTAGAACTCGCGCATCTTGTTCTGGAAGTCCTCGCGGACGGGGACCCGCCTCTGCACGTAGAGGTCGTTGACGGAGCGCAGCGTGTAGCCGAAGTTCCTCCGGAAGAGCCGGTGGGTCAGCTTGCGGAAGAGGTTGTGCACCGTCTGCTCCTCGTACTTGCTGCTGGCGTTGACGAAGTCCCGGAAGGAGGCGGCGGCCTGCACCTGCTCGTGGGCGGCTCCCCGCAGGCCCAGGGAGATCATGGCCAAGGCCGTGGAGATGCCCACGGGCGCCAGGAGGATGTTGTCGCCGGGGCCGGCCGCCTCCCGCAGGGTCCCGTACAGGCCGAAGGCGAACCTGGCGTTGAGGAGGTTGAGGCGCTGGATCCGGCTCTTGCCTTGGAACAGCTCCAGGACGTTGCCGGGCCGGGCCTCGGGGTCCGAGGGGGAGACCGCATCGATGATGTCGATGTAGTCGTCGTCCTCGCTGAAGATCTTCTCCAGGTCCAGGTAGTCGTCGTCCTCCTCCTCCTCCACCAGCAGGTCGTGGGTCACCGTGTTCTCCCTGTGGAAGTCGGCCGGCAGGCTGAGGTTGCCCAGGTCGAGGGGCGCCCACTGCCCTTCGCCCGGCGGGGCTCTCCCCCCGCTCTCCACCGGGCCCCCGGGCTCCTCGGTCTTCCCGGACACCGGCAGGGCGACGAGAGAGACGAGGAAGAGCTGGAGCCCGAGCTTCATGGCGAGACCTGACTGGGAGAGGAAGGGGCCGTCAGCGCTGGGTTTCGGACCACACGGGCATACGGAGGGGCCGAGGGCGGGGGGCTCGGCGCAGGAGCACAGCGCGGCTCTGGGCACGGCTCGCTTTTCCAGACGAGGAAACCGAGGCCTCGCCACCATCCCCCGAGCAGGGGCCGGGCCGCAGCCGGGGGCGCTTTCCGTGGCACCCGCTGCCTCCCCTTCCTTGTCTGCCCCTACGTCTCACCTTGACTTCTCAGAGCCTGTGCCAGCCAGGCGGCCCCCACCGAGCCGGATGGCCCCCGCCTCTCCTTGCCAGCTGCTTGTGACCTCAGAGTTCACCAATGCCAGAGCCCCACTCTGGAGAGGGGAGGGTGCCAGGGGAGGCGGCCGGGTCACAGCACACTTCCTGTGGAGGTCGGCCTTCACCAGGGCCACACAGCCCCCGGATCCCCCCCCAAGGGGCCATGAGTGCTGGGCCGGGACAGAAGGCCTCGGCCCGGGGCTCTGTGGCCCCACAGGGGCCCGCCAGCTTCCTGCCCGGAACCGCCCTGTTTTCCTTTTGCCTCCCCCCCCCCTCCTCTCCCACCGTGCTGTGGTCAGCTGAGCGGCCGTGCAGAGCGAGGGCCAAGGTCAGCAGGAACTCTGGGTAAAGGGCACAGGCTTCAGGAGAGGGAGGCTGCTCCCCTGGGCCCCAGCACACAGCTCCCGGGGCTAGCCTTCTCCCAGCTCCGGGCCCCTTCCCTCCTTCCTCCAGCAATGCCCCTGCCCGCCGTGCTCCCCCTCATCCTCACACCCCGCCTCTGCCCGCCGTGCTCCCCCTGATCCTCCCACCCTGCCCCCGCCCACTCCTCTTGGGCCATGAAGCCGGTGTCTCATGAAGGGGACGGCTCCAAGTCTCAAGTGACTCAGTGTGTACAGAGCCCCGGCCCCTGTGAGGGGGTGCTGCAGAAAGCCTCCCGACTTTGTAGTTGAGGAAACAGGCGCAGAGGCAATGCCGACCACACGGGAGCATCCCCAGCAAGGCCTTCTGGGCCCAAGACTGCCGTCCCTCCCACGGCCCCCGCCGCCTCCCGAGGCCTTGTTCTCCTGTTGGGGGCAGGGAGCAAGGGGGGCCTGGGCTGCTTCTGCCATCTCAGCCACTTGGCAGCGGGGGGCCCTCAGGCCTTTTCCCCTTTGGGAGAGGAGGAAGCTCTGGGCTGAGAGGCCTTTGGGGGGGTAGCCGAGGGGGGCAGCCAGAAGGGGGGGTGCAGGCTCGGCCCTCCCGCCGGCCCCTACAGTTTAACCAGGTCCTTCCCTCCGGCCTTGGAGGAAGGCGAGGCTGGAGAGGGAAGTGACCCGGCTGGCTGGAGCCTTTAGTAAGCACTTGCTGTGTGCCGGGCCCCTCCTGGGCCCCAGAGGCCATTCTCCTGGCGCGGGGTCTGGCCCCGTCAGCCCTTTGTCCCAGGCCCAGCCGGGCAGAGTCCAGAAGGGCTCCCTCTGTCCAGCGCGGGGATTAGAGTGGCCCAGAGGGGCGGCCCCAGCCCCCCCCCCGGAAACACTGCTCCCTGCGGCTCCGAGTGGGATCGAGACTCTCAGTCCTTGCTCCTGGGGAGCGGCCGTGGGTGGCATTTGTCAGGAGAAGGAAACCCGAGAGCCCGGACCTTGGGAGGAACCCAGGCTGAGTGGGCGGCTCTGACCAGTCCCGGAGCCGGTCCCAGAAACAGCCAAGGGCCTCTGGGCCATTCCCAAGCCCCGGGGGCCACATCTAGCAGGGAGCGGTCTCTTGGTTCTTCCTCACACTGACGGGCCCAGAGCGAGGCCTCTGCCCTTCCCGAGACGACCGGGGACGGGCCCCTAACCTGGTGCTGCCCTCGGGAGCCCACCTGCCCCCCTCCTCGACCATCCGGGCCAGCCTCTGCCTTGAGTCCCCTTGTTCCTTCTGAGGCTGCATGGCCGCCGAGCTCCCGTCCAGCTCCTCGCCCGCCCCTCTGAGTGGGCACCAGCCTGAACCCCACCTTCCAATGAGCCCCCCTTTTATTGTGCAGAGGAGGAAACTGGGGCCCAAGGAAGGGAGGTGTTCCCACCCTGCCCAGCAAGTTAGAGGAAGAGGGCAGGGTCCCCGCCCAGTGAGGGGGCTCCTCCTGTGGTCTCCCTGTGCCCTGAAGGAGAGCTCTGGACAGGCGGCAGCCAGGAGACGCTGGGCATCCCCTCCCCCACTGGGAGCGCATAGTAGGGGTGGAGAACAGATGGGAGCGCACAGTAGGGGCAGAGGAGGGGAACCAGTCTTACCTTGGTGCCCCTGAGCTGGCAGAGCGTGGAGCCGAGAGGAGCAGCCTCCAGTGACCGGTGCGGTCTCAATGTGAACTTTGGGGCTGGGCCGGGGCAGAGTTTCCAAGGTAAATAGGACCCAAACCAAACACGGCCGACTGCCTCTGTCAGCAGAAAGCCGCCTCCCCCTGTGTTTGCGCTGGGCCTGCCCGCAGGGCCTTGGGGAGCCAGGCCCCGCCCCGCCCTCGGCGCCCCGACTCGCTTCTCCAGGTCTCCCCCCGCCCGGGGTCTCACTGGGCATGGGAACGGCCCTGACCCTCAGGATTTTCAGAGCCCTTTGGCCTGCGTGCCCTGGAAGCCCTTCCCAGGCTGGCCCCGGCCGCCTTTCCGGGCCTTTGCCTCGGCCGTGCCCCCTGCCCGGGAGGCCCTCTGTCAGTGGGTCTTTTACTTTCTGTCTTGGGCAGCTTGGTGGTGCCACAGGGCAGAGTGCCCTCCTCTTCCTGAGTTTGAATCTGGCCTCAGACACTCCCTGGCTGGGTGACTGGGGAAGTCACATCACCCTGTCTGCCTCGGTTTCCTCATCTGTCCAGAGTGCAGAGAAGGGAATGGTCAGGGAGATGGGAGTTAGGCAGAGTCTGACCCTGACCAGGTGTCGTTTTCCCCAGTGGGCAGGAAGCCCCCCGAGGGCGGCACTCACCCCACGCCTGGCACCTAGGGAATGCTTGTGCCCTTAGAGATTAGGATCCCCATTGCACAGGTGGGACAGCTGAGGTCCAGCCGGGCGCGTCACATGGCCGGCTGAAGGGGACCCAGACCCGAGGCTGGGAGGCAGCCCTCCTGCTGTGCCCCTGCACCTGGAAGGGTCCAGTCATTGAGCAGAACGGCCCTTTGGGGAGGGGCCACTGCCACCCTCATCCCCACACCATGTGGTGTGAGAGGGGAACCATGTGCTTCCTGCCAGGAAAGCCGCCTCCTGGACTGGTACCCCATGGCCTCCGAGCAGAGGGCGTTCTGTGGTCAGAGAGCCGGAGGGGGGCTCGAGGTGATCAGGTGGCCGAGGAGAGCGGCTTGCCCGGGCTCGCCAAACTGTGCCAGGGCGCAGGCAGCCAAGAGCTGCGTGCCAGCGGGCTGGGGAGCACCAGCTGCAGCAGCATGCCCGCTTCCTCCATCCGTCATCCGTCCCAGATGTCAGCCTGGCTGCTCTCGAAGGCCCCCTCCCCCCGGGCACTGCCCTTCTGGGCAGGGATTCCCGCGGCGAGGTTTTCTCCAGCACTGCCCAGGCCTGCGGCCTCCGGCCTCTCCTCCAGAGCAGCTTATCGTTTGGGGCGCCCTCTGGTGAGAGAGGACTGTGCAGGGCGGCCGCTGTGCCCCGGGCAGGCTCGCTGATGGTGCCCACCAGGAGCCCCTGGGCTCCTGGCCGCCCATCCCACCCCCTTCTGTGCAGCTGGCAAGCATTTATTAGACGCCGCATGGAGCAATGGGAATACAATGGAATCAGAGGCAGCCTGGGAGCTGGACCTCGGCCCCGTATCGTGGGGAGGCTGGGGTCTCAGTTTCCTTATCTGTAAAATGAGCGGCGCGGCCTAGATGTCCCGCGAAGCTTCTTCCAGCACGTTCGGTGCGACTGCGGGGGCCCCTTCTCGTGGGCATCTGCACTGACCACTGGCGAGGCAAAGTGGGCTTAGCACGGTGACAGGCCCTCATAGCTGGGGATGCTGGGCAAGGAAGCCCCTTTGCCTCTCGTGGCCAGGTGACATCTGCGGGTGCTGGAGGCTCCCCGCCCCCCAACCCCCTTGGGGTTCCCTTCCAGGTTCCTGGTGCTGTTGGGTTTCTGAACCCCCTTTTCTCCCCCCATTAGCTCACGAGGCGCTTGCTCCCCATCAAGAAGGCCAAGCCGAGGCTTCAGAAGCTCTTCCGGGACTTCTGGCTCTACTCGGTGCTCATGGGCTTTGCCGTGGAAGGCTCAGGTAGGGAGGCGGGCCTCGGGGGCGCCCCTGCAGCCGGGCAGCCATGTTTCTGGGACCCCGGAGTGGGGGAGACGCTTTACTCCTGCACGTCCCACTCGTGCCCGTCTGCTTGGGAGAAGGCTGGGGGCCCTTGTAGGGCGGCCCTGGGCACCCCCCCCCACAGGTGTCCCCGTGTCCCTTCGGTACCTGCAGGACTGTGGCCCGAGGAGTGGTACGAGGGGGTCTGTGAGATCGCCACCAAGTCGCCCCTGCTCACGTTCCCCAGCAAGGAGCCCCTGCGCTCTGTGCTCCAGTACAACTCCGCCATGAAGAACGACACGGTCACCCCGGTAAGGGCCGGCTCCTTGTCCCGCCCCGACTGAAGAGGGAGCCGAAGGAGGGGTCACCGGGGGGCTCGGGGGGACGACCCAGAGCCGGAGCCCCAGGGCGTGGACTCGGAGCCACTCGTGCCACGGCTCGGTTTCCCCATCCATCCTCTGGCACAGGAGCGCTGAGGGCGGGGTGCCAGGCGGGGAGCGGGCACACACGGGAACGGGTCGCCATGGGCTCTGGTGGAGGGGCTGCCCCGGCCTGGGAGCGTCCCCGGCCTGGGAGCGTCCCCCGCTGAAGCGCTTTGGTCTCTTCAGGCCGAGCTGAACGAGCTGCGCAGCACCATCAGCAACCTGCTGGACCCCCCCCCAGAAGTCTCTGCCCTCATCAACAAGCTGGACTTCGCCATGTCCACCTACCTGCTGTCTGTCTACCGCCTGGAGTACATGAGGTGCGTTTGTGCTGGGCACAGCGGGGGGCACGGCGCCTGAGAGGCAGGCCGGGGAGCCTGGGGCCCCCAGAACCCCATCCTCCCTGGCGGCTCCCAAAGCTGGGGTTCAGGGACAAGAGAACGCAGGAGCCTGGCAAAGGGCGAGATCTGCCAAGATGGGCAGCTGGCTGGGGGGGGCAACCTGGCCAGGCTTGCACCCCCGGGGTCCCAGCCAGGACGCTGTGTGAGGGGCAGTCCCGGGCTGGGCCCCTCAGGCCTCCCCCGGATATGGGCCCTGCGCCAGGTCTGACAAGTGTCCCACGGCTCAGAGGTCACCGACTCCTGAGCCGTGCCAGGGGCTGCCCCGGGGCACCACTGCCCCTCCCGCCATGACCGCTCTCTTCCTCAGGGTGCTGCGCTCCACGGACCCAGACCGCTTCCAGGTCATGTTCTACTACTTCGAGGACAAGGCCATACAGAAAGACAAGTCCGGTAAGCGGCCCCCTCGCTGTGCCCCTGCCCAGAGCGGTGGCCACCCGGGGCCTGTGCTCCTGCCGCGGCGTGGCATCCAGGCCCAGGGGCCCCCGGCCGGCACACAGGGTGATCGCGCCAGGGCGGGCAGGGGGCTTCCGACGTACTTGGCCATCTCTGCATGGGGGCGATCTCGGAAGTCTGGGAGCTCAGAAGGGGGCGGCTGCAGAGGGGCCCCGGGAGGAAGCCCGTGGTCCTGCTCCGCTGTCCCCTGGCGGCCCTGGGCGACCGGGGACCAGAGGGCACAACCAGGACCGGGTCCGGAGCATCATGGTGCGCCTTCTGGGGAAGCAGTGGGCTGGCACGCACTGGGGGGGCTCCCGAGGCCTGGCAGGCAGCTGGGGAGAGGGGCAGGAGTCACCTCGAGCCCCGAGCAGCCTCCCGGCCTTGTCCTGAGGGTCTCAGTGGGCAGTGTTTCCCGGGCAGCGGGCCTGAATGTGCCCTCTGTTCTCCCCGGAATGGCTCTTCCTGGTGCCTTTGGGAGGTGTCTCTGGGAGCTGCCCCTGACCCTGGAGTGGACTTCTCTGCAGCGGAAGGCCTGCGGGACGCGGCCCACGGGCCCCGGTTCTTCTCAGAGCCCGCCGGGCGGCCCAGTGGGGAGAGCACGGGGCCCTCAGTGTGGGAGGCCCCGCCAGCCGCGGGCATTTTGGTGCTGGGGCCCAGTTGTCACTGAGGTGCCCCTGCTCAGCTTCCCGCCTCCCAGCCCTCTGTGCTTCTTGTGGTGGCGCTGACAGAGAGGCCTGCCCTCCTCCCGGGGGGGGGGTCTGGAGAGGGAGAGCCTCCCCCCAAAGCAGAGGGCGGGGAAGCTTTTATTAAGCGCTTCCTGTATGCTCAGGAGACAGAGAAGCTGCCCCCAAAGGTCTCCCGCTGTGCCTAAAGCCCCATTGGGCCCACCAGGGATTCGGGGGCCACAGCTGCTCCAGCCCGGGGGGAGCCAGGCCCTGAGAGGGCGAAGGGTTTGTCGGTTGCTCCGGGAGGCCGGCTCGGCCCCTGGCCTCGGGCTCGAGGGCTCCTTGCCCGGGGCCGGGCCTTCTCCCACCTCTGCTGCCCTGTGAGGTCTGGGCTTTGGGACTGGAGGGCGATCGCCTGCAGCTGCTGCCCCTCCCCCAGGGCCCCAGGATCAAAGGAGCTGCCAGGCAGGGCAGGGCCCCCGCGGGGCACCCCCAGCTGCCGGCCCTCTGCTTCTCTGTGTGTGTGTCCCTTCTCTGTCTGTCTGTCTGTTGCCCTTTCGCGCCCTTTCCCAGGTGTCCCTGCTCTTTGGGGTTCCCTGCGCATTAGGCGCGCTGCTCTGGGACAAAGCTCAGGCACTTCCTCCGCCCCCGAGATCCCAAACCGGGGACACGGGCCCCTGGCCCTCGAGCTCTGGGGGCAGATGACTCAGGGCAGCGAGGGGGGAGGGGAAGCGGGTGAGCCACGTGCTGCCAGCAGCGCATCTGCCCGCCGTGGTGGTCGGCGCCCGGGCCCCCTGCGGGTGATCAGCTTGGGTTCTGGGCGCCGCTGCCCCAGTGCCCGCCTCCTAGGGCCGATGCCAGCTTGGGGCTGAGCGGAGACTCCCGCCTCGCCATCTGGGCACAGGGGCCACTGGCCGGCCCGGCACGGCCCTTCACCGGACGGCCCCTTGTCTCGGCAGGCATGATGCAGTGCGTGATCGCCGTGGCGGACAAAGTCTTTGACGCCTTCCTCAACATGATGGCCGAAAAGGTTAGGGCCCCCCACCCCCCAGCCCGGGCCCCGGCCCCTGCCAAGGCCGACCTTGTGGGAGCCCCTCCGGACCTCTCGCCCCCCCATCGGTGTGGGGGGGGCACAACTCCTCTGCTCCTGCCTGTCCTTCTGGGCCATCCTGCCTCCCCCAAGCCCCCGGCCCCGGCACGCCTCATTGGCCTCCCCCTCCCAGCAAAGGCCCCTCCCGAGTGTGTCAGGAGGTCGGGGGGGCGCTCGTGCCTCGGGGGGGGCTCACGGCCTTTGTCCTCCCCCTCCGTCCAGGCGAAGACCAAGGAGAACGAGGAGGAGCTCGAGCGGCACGCCCAGTTCCTGCTGGTGAACTTCAATCACATCCACAAGAGGATCCGCAGGGTGGCCGACAAGTATCTGTCCGGGCTGGTCGACAAGTACGTCCCGTGGGAGACGGAGGGGGGCCCTGGGGAATGGAGAAAGAGACCCCCCCCATATGAGGGGCTTTGGAGGGGGGTCCCCTCAACCACAGGCCCCCAGTGGCTTCCAGCCTTCCCCGGGACACTTCCCCTCCACTTGGAGGAAGCTCGTCCTCGCGTTCAAGAGAACTCGGTCTCGCCCAGCGGCTCCTCGGTCCTGGAGCCCAGGCCGGCCCCCCCCCCTTCCTCCGGCCTCCCTGATGCCCACCTCCACCCCAGCACTGGGCAAAAGCACCGGCCTTTTCTAAAATGACTTTTACAAGGGTCACGTGCCCCCCACGGGCCTCCCAGCTGAGCTTGGGGCTCCCAGGAAGCCTCTCGGGAGTGCCCCCCCACCCTCCCACCTTGGCAAAGGGCACCCTCCCATCGAGCTCGATCCTCCTCACTGCAGGGAGCGGGGATGGCGCTGTGCCCTCTAAGCCCTTGGGAAGTGTTTAAGGTCCGGCTCTAGCGCTGTGATTGGCGCCCTTGCCATAGAGCAGAGCATGGGCCCTAACTCTGCCCTGTGCTCCCCCCCTGACCAGACCGCCCCTCCAGGGCCCCTCCCCCCCCCAGTACCGGGCAGGTGATCTCGGCTGAGGGGACATCTGACCTGGACGGGTTCATTGCTGGGGAGCGGCTGGCAGCAGAGGTGCATGTGTCCCCCGGGGGCCCGGCCCCATGGCCCCCCATTGGGGGCTCCCAACTGGCATCGTGCCTAAGGGCCCCGCATCTAGGGCTGGCCCCGGCTGCCTCATTTCCAGGCTTCCCAGGCCGGGAGCCAAGAGCGTGCAGGCTTTGCCCTGGGACGGCCCCTCTCGAGGGCATGGAGAAGCTGGCCCTCTGACCCTCCTGGGTGGCTGGGGGGCTCACAAGTCACCCTGACTCCTGCCGGGAAACGGCTGCTCATGGCGGGAGGGCCCCCAGAAAGAGCGGGCTTTGCCCGCGGGCTGCAGCAGCCTGTCCGGAGGCTCAGCCCTGGGGCCAGGACTCAGGCATTCGTCTGGACGGTCCCCTGCAGGTTTCCCCACTTGTTGTGGAGTGGCACCGTCCTGAAGACCATGCTGGACATCCTGCAGACCCTCTCACTGTCCCTCAGTGCGGTGAGTGGGGCTGCCTGGCACACGGGCACTCTCTGGGCACCCCGTGGGCACCCTGCCATCCAGGAGCCTCGAGGACTTTGGGCTGGGAAAACTGGAGGGGACCTGAGCGTGTCAGAGCTGGGGGGCAGGGAGCCCGGGATCCCGGAAGGGGAGACAGAAGGGGGAGCAGGGCGCAGTTGCAGGTTGGACAGCACGCCCAGGCTGAGAGACACTTGGAGATGGCTGTGAGTGACGCCTCCGTGGCCAGGAAGTCCCCCATGAGCCCCCCTCCTCCCCCCCAGCACTTTGCGTTTCTTTGTGATCCCGGTTCTGGTTTCACTTGGGCTTTGGCAAAGGCGGCTCGGGACGCCGCTCGTTGGGCCCGGGGACATCGGGGGCTTCTTCCCTTCCAGGACATCCACAAGGACCAACCCTACTATGACATTCCAGACACTCCCTACCACATCACGGTCCCCGACACCGGCGAAGCCCGAGAGGTGAGCGAGCGCAGCCACGGCCTTGGCCCCGTCTTTCCTCTGGGGCTCAGCCCCTCCCCTCGGGGCGGGTGTATCCGTGGCGACAACAAAGAGAGCCCCCCGGCCTGGGCCTGAGCCCCTTGGAGCTGGCCTTGGTGCTGGAGCGGCGCCTCGGACCGCCAGAGGAGGGTGCCGTGCCCCCGAGATCGCTAACGTTCCATACCCTCTTCTAGAACATCGTGAAGGACTTTGCAGCGCGCTGCGAGATGATTCTCCAGGAGGCGATGAAATGGGCCCCGACTGTGACCAAATCCCACCTGCAGGTAATGGCGCCGAACATCCCATCCCCCCTCAGAATCCCCGGGGAGCGGTCCAGCTGGCTGGGGGTCTGCTGCGGGGGGGGGAGGGGCGGGGTTTGTGGAGATGGGGTTCACTGAGCCCAGAGAGGCTGGCGCCAGACTGTGCACGCCCCTCTTCTCGGGACCCCGGGACCCCAGGACCCATGCCACGAGGAATCTAGGCAAGAAGAAAAGCATTTATGAAGTATTACATTGTAACGGGGGCAGAGAACCTGGACTTAGTCCCAAGAACAAAAACATTCATTCCTGCAGCCCAATTTTGTCGCATCTTGAAGTTTTCTGGCTAGCGTTTCTCCCGCCATCTCTTCCTACCAATATCGTCATTGCTGGATTCACTTTACACATCGCCATTTGGCCGAAGCCGCTGTTTCCGGTCCTTTTAGGGTTGACTCCCTGGCTTTTAATTAAGCCACTGTAGAGACAGAAAGTTTCTTTATGCTTATCTCTCCATTTCCTTTTCTTATCCAGAGAAGAGGCACTTGTAGCATCACACTGAATGGCCGGGGAGATGATAGCCGTCCTCGCTTTATCGCTGGTCTGATGGGAAGTGCTTTGTAGAGAACACTTTCTGGGTGACACTGGCTCTTGGCTTTAGTCATATTAAGGAAAGATCTGCTTGTTCCCCTGCTTTTCCAGTATTTTTTAAACGCATGGGTGTGGTGGCTTGTTCAGTTTTTTCTGTGTTTATTGATAGGTGATTTTTGTTATTCTTAGTATTAATATGGTGTGCTTTTATCGCTTTTCATGATAGGAAAACTAGCCCTTCGTTCTTGGGATAAAAATCAACCTGATCTCGGTGTACAATCTTTGGATTATATCGCTGTAAACTACTTGCTCATTTAAAAAAAATTTGCTTCCCTATTCATCAAAGATATCGATCTGTAGGGTGTCCCTCCCCCATGTTGACCCCTTACTTTAGGTCTTAACACTATATTTGTATTATAGAAGGAGTTTGATAGGACTCATTTTCCTATTTTTTTCGAGCAGTTATCTACCATTGAATTCATTCTTCTTTGAATGTTTTATAGATTGACTTGTAAATCCATTGGCTTCTGGAGTCGTTTCTTAGGAGGTTCATTTATGACTTGTTCACTTTGATTTTCCTGAGATTCAGCTGTTTGATGCCTCTATTTCTTGTTCCGTTAATCTTGACATTTTATATTTTTGTAATTATTCTTTGTATTTCTATTGTCAGTTTTATTGTTACATAGTGGGATAAGATAGCTCCTCATAATTGCTTTTCTTTCTTCATTTGTTATGAATATACCTTTTCATTTTTGATACTGGTAATTTGGTTTTCTTTTTAAGAATCAAATTAGATGGCAGTTGTCTATTAGTTTTTCAAAGAAATGACTTCTTGTTTCATTTATTAATTTACTTTTTTTGCTTTTAATTTGTTATTTTCTTCTTTGATTCTTTTGGGTCTTTGATTTCCTTTGATTCCTATGTGGAGTTTTTTAAATTTTAGGGTTTTTAGACTTTTTTTTTCTTTGACTAGACCCAATTCATCAATCTGGTTTTTTGTTTGTTTTTTTCACTTTTATTGATGAAAGTGTTTGGAGATTTAAAGATGATTTTGGCATACAAATATTTGGTTATGTTGTCCCATTGTTTAATCTTTTATGAAATTATCAATTGTTTCTACCATTTGTTCTTTGACACTCATTCTTTGAAATGAAATTATATGATCTCCCAATTTAATCCTTTCTCCAATGATCCTTTGTGCATGGTAATTTTTATTGCATTGGGCAATTCCAATAAATATGTTTTTAACATTGCAAGATTTTTCACATTGTAAAAATGTTCAAAAGGCATCATAGACAGCTGAAAATATGTAAAATTTTCTCTCCCCATTCACTACTCTACAGCGGTCAATTCTGTTTAATTTTTCTGAAATTCTGTTCTAGTCTTTAACTTCTTTCTTCTTGGATATATTTATCCTGTGCAGGGGGTCAGTTAAGATTCTCCTCGCTATTCTTTCATTGGCTATTTCTCCCTAGAGCCCTTGGAGATTATCCTATCAGTATTTAGACGTTCTGCCATTTGGTGAGAATGTTGAGGTTGATTCACTGTCGATGGTACCTTTCAAAGAGGTTGTTTATCTCTTTTAGTGAAATCAGTTTTTGCTTTTGCCTCGTCTGAGATCACAATTGCTACCATGACCTTCTTTGCTTCAGGTAAAACATTTTGCCACGGCTCCTTGTTTTAACTCTGAATCTGTGTTTGTTATAAATGTCATATTGTCTGATTCCACTCTTTGATCAATTATGCGGCTCTCTTCTGTTTTATGAGGGAGTTTATCCCATTGAAATCTACAGTAATTATTGTGGTTTGTCTCCCTCCATCCACTTCTCTTACCCATATATTTTTATTGATTTCCTTTGTCCACATTATAAAAAAGAGGTTGGTCAGAGAGAAGGAGCATTTCAGCCACCGTGCTCTGGGGTTAGTGAAATCTGCTTCTCTTGTTTCTCTCCAGGTGCTTATTTTTCCTTTCCTTTTCTTTTTTTTTTTAAATACTCTTCTTTAACATCCATCCTGCTTAGTGTGTTTTGCTTAGGCCTAATTTTCTTTTCTTTTTCTTTTTCTTTCTTTATTTTTATTAAAAGCTTTTTATTTACAAGACATATGCATGGGTAATTTTTAAGTGACCCTTGCAAAACCTTGTGTTCCAAATTTTCCCCTCCTTCTCCCCCACCTCTTCCCCAGATGGTGGGTAGTCCAATACTTGTTAAAGATATGTTAAATTTAGGCCTGATCTGCCCCTGAATCTATCTACAGCTTCACCTCAGCCTCCTTTCTCCCTTTTCCTCCTGCTTCCCTGAGGAGGGAACATCCATTTCAGTCCCCAACCATGAGGTGTCCGTGGAAGTCAGGGGAGAGGCAGATTCGAATGTCTTCTCCTCCTCCTCCATTCTTTCATCCTTATTTACAGAGTCTTCTTCTGGACCCCCATGATAGGAGATCATTTTCAGTGCATGTTCCTTTTCCTCTCTCCTTTTAGATCATGAAAACCTATTCGAATCCTTCCCAGGCTCTGTCTTAGTTGACTTCTTTTATGACCCCCTCCCATTTCTTTTTTTTTTTTTTGTTTTGTTTTGCTTTTTGCTGAGGCATTTGGGGTTGTGACTTGCCCAGGGTCACACAGCTAGGGAATGTTAAGTGACTGAGACCAGATTTGAACTCAGGTCCTCCTGACTTCAGGGCTGGTGCTCTATCCACTGTGCCACCTAGCTGCCCCAACCCCTCCCATTTCTTTTCCCATTTTTCCAACTAATGCCTTTGTTTCATTTTTTAAATCTTTTTTTTTTTTTTTAACTCTTGCTTTCTCTCTTTGAGGAAATACAGTGGGACTTAGACCCAAGCAGTTTTTCTTTTGAGACTTTGCATGTAGATCTTCTTCTGGGTTCGTGCCATGTCTGCTACCACAGCTTTTTGGTAGTTTTTGGCTTTTTTGGCCTGTTTCTGGCTTTGGAACATGTTAGACATGGCTGCCGCCCACTTCCAGGAATACGCCTGCCCTGAATTCACGCCCTCTTGGATCTTTCGGCTGCTCTCTTAGAGCACCAGATGTTTTGTTGTAGCATCTCACGGCTAGCCTGGGCTAGGGACCCCCCCCCACCTCCCAGCATCCCAGAGTGATGCCTCAAGCCTGGTCCCTCCCTCCTGCCCTGAGCTCTGCATGTTCCTGGCCCAGCAGCCCAGCTGGTGACCTGCCCCCGTCAGAGTTCCAGCAGGTGCTTCAGGACCCGTACGCAGTCAGTGAGCTGGAAGGCTCTGCAGGTTCGGCTGATTCAGGCTCAGCTCGGGCCCGCGTCTCCCTGGAAGCAGCTCCGGCTCCGCCGTCTGCCCTGGCTCGAGGGCCTGCCCACGCTGGGACCCCTCCATCCGGCCCCGGGCCGGCGCCAGCACTTGGTCTGGGTGGCAGGCTCTGGGCTCTGGGCCATGTGGTAGTTTTCTCGAATTTCCTGACTGGGGCTGGGGCTGAGGAGTTTTTAAAGCTTTGTGTGGGACGTTGGGGGGAGAGCTCAGTGCCCACCTTCCTGTGTTTCTCCGTCTGTGCTCTCCGCCCCCAGCCCGGTCCAGCATCAGGTGTTGCGGGCCGGAAGTTCTGCTCGTTCCTTCCATATCTGGGAGCTTAAGAGGCAGCCAGAGTGTGTGGCCGGCCGGCCCGGGAGCCCCTCAGCCTTCAGGCCTGCCGCCCTTGGCCTTGTGCCGGCCAAAGGCCCTCGGCTTCTGCGTGTGACTCGGCGTTCCCACCTTCCTTTTCAGGAATATCTGAATAAGCACCAGAACTGGGTGTCAGGCTTGTCTCAGCACACGGGCCTGGCCATGGCCACCGAGAGCATCCTCCACTTTGCTGGTTACAATCGGCAGAACACGACACTGGGGGTGAGTGCTGGGGGGCCGCAGTGGGGGGCTGGCCGGGGGCCCGAGGGCAGCCATCGCCAACCTCCGACTGTCCGTCGTCCTCAGCAAAGGTCAGGGCAGTGCTGGGGCAGGGCTGGGGCTCGCTACCCTTCAGTCAGCCAAACATTATTAAGCGCCTACTATGTGCCAGGCCCCGTGCTCAGGGCTAGCTCACAGTCTGATGGGGCAGACAGCAAGCGAACGGATATGAACAAACCTGCTGCGTACAGGAGTTAAACCCACACAAGGTGCTGGGCTGAGATGGGCCGGGCCGGGCAGCCTTGCCCAGGTGAACAAGGTGGGGCACGGGGGGCGGCCAGAGAAAGCGCTCAGAGCCCAGAGATGGAGGCTCTTGTGGGCAGCACGGCCGGGAGACAAAGGGTGGGGTGGGAGGGAGGGAGAAGTCTGGGAAGGGCCTTGAAGGGCAGCCAGAGTATTTTGTGTTTGCTCCTGGAGGTCACAGGGAGCCACAAGAGCTGATGGAGGAGGAGGGGACACAGTCAGGATGGGCTGGAAGCAGGCAGATCCAGCAGGGGCCTTGGAGGACCCCCTTGGGAAGGGTCACGGTCACTAGGAAAGCCAGGGACACGCTGACCCCTGCACCACACTGCCCTTCTTTCCCTGCCATTCTCCACATCAGAGCACCTTGGGGTTCACAGAGCCCCACGGCGGCATTGGGAACATTATCCCCATTTTACAGAGGGGCAAACTGAAGCACCCAGAGTTACGAGCTCAGGGTCCCATAGCTTTGAAATTCTGCTGCCCCCTGAGCACACACAGTGGGTGTCCCATCTGTCTGCTGGCAGTGCCCGTGCTCCCCTCCTGCTACCACGCCGAGGGGGATGTCTCGCCTCTTCCTTCTGTCCTGTCACCTCCTGGAACAGCCCTACTGGGAGCCCCCCTGGAGGAAGGGGCACGTCACATGGGGGGCCGAGGCCTTCAAGGCCTTCCCCTCCTTGGGTGCTCTCAGGCTGTCTTTGGGGAGTAGGGACACAAGATGAGAGGAGAGGGGCAAGAAAGGGGATCCTTCACCCCTCCAAGGGGTACCCGCCTGCACAGACCCTCTGGGGGGCTCTCTGAGCCAAGCCGATGGCGACAGTGAGGGGCAGGATGGCGGGACACGGGCAGGGTGGCAGGGCACAGATGGGCCTCTGCTCTCATAGCTCCTCACCCTGAAAGCCCCAGCTGTGCCGAAGCCCCCCACGAGGCTCCCGGAGCTGTGGGCGTGCATCCTTGTCTGGCTCTCCAGGGGCATCCCCCGTGCCCGGGAGCAGGCCTGGCCGAGGCGGGCAGCCCGCAATGTGTCCCTGCTGGTCCCGCCTCTGGGCTCGGTGATTGTCCGTGAGGCTGGCAGGGTCCCTGGGAAGGGCCAGGGGCCCTTAGGAGAGCCTCCAGGGTGGCCAGACGTGCTCGGAGCCCGTCGGACCGGGCTAACGTTTCTGCTCTCGGCTCCAGGTCACTCAGCTCACCGAGCGGCCCGCGTGCGTGAAGAAAGACTACTCCAACTTCATGGCCTCCCTGAATTTGCGCAACCGCTACGCAGGCGAGGTAACGCCCTCCCAGCCCGCACCCAAGGAGTGCTGCCCGCCAGAGGGCCCTGGGTGTGCGCCAGCCAGCTGGCACCTGGAGTCGGGACGGGGTGGGGAGGGCCGTTGGTAGCATTTGCGCCTCGGACAGCAGCAGGAGCGAAGACTCGGGGGTCATGGAGAGAAAGCGAGGCTTGCTGGGGCCCCCCCCGGGCCGTGGGCCCCTCCTGACGATGCCCGGGCCCTTGCAGGTTTACGGGATGATCCAGTTCTCGGACAGCACGGGCCACACGTCCGACCTCAAAAAGCTGATGGTCCAGCAGCTGAACACCGCCCTGGACTTGCGCAAGGCCCAGGACTACACGCAGGCCATGTTCAAGCTGACGGCCATGCTGATCAGCATCCCAGGTAACGGGCGCAGCGCTCGGCCCCCCGGACTCCCCCACTGACCCTCCCCCTCCTCCTCCCACGGGAGCGGCACCTGGGGGGGGGAGCTGCAGCTCTGTGTCTCTTTGGTTTTAGACTGTGACCCTCAGCTCCTGCACCACTTGTGCTGGGGCCCCCTCCGAATGTTCAATGAACACGGCATGGAGACGGCCATCGCCTGCTGGGAGTGGCTGCTGGCGGGCAAGAATGGCGTGGAAGTGCCGGTAAGGAGCTCTGCCCGCGAGACCGGGCGCGCCCGGCGGGCGAACGTCCCTCCTGGCGGTAGCCCCCACCCCCCTCTGGGGCCGAGACCCCTCTGAGGACACGGCTGGGCTCCTGTCACAGAGGGCAGTTGCACCCGCGTCTACACCTACGTCTGTATGCCTGTCGGTGTCTGTGGCTGCATCTACGTCTACATCTGTGTCTACATCTATGGCTGTGTCTGTGTCTGTGGCTGTGTCTACATCTGCATGTCTATATTGATGTCTACACCCGTGTCTATGGCTGCATCTATATCTATAGGTCTATATGCCTGTATCTATGGTCACAACTGCATCTGTATATCTATATGTCTACACTTACGGCCACATCTCCATCTGTTTGTCTGTGTCTACATCTACATATGTCTATGTTTACAGGTGTCTACCCTTGTGGTCACATCTCCATCTGTATGTCTGTGTCTACATCTGTATCTACACTTGTGACCACATTTGCATCTGTATGTCTGTGTCTACATCTCTGTGTCTACACCTGTGGCTCCAGCTACATTGTATGTCTAGGTCTATGTCTATACCTGTGGCCGCTTCTGCATCTGTATGCCCATGTCTGTACCTGTATCTGCATTTGTATCAGATACATTCTATATCTACACCTGTGACCACGTCTACATCTGTGTCTACACCTGTGACCACATCTACATCTGTATGTTCCTGTCTACACCTATGGCCACTTCTGCATCTGTATGTCCATGTCTACACCTGTGACCACATGTACATCTGTATGTCTGTATCTACATCTGTATCTACACCTGTGGCCGCTTCTGCATCTGTATGTCCATGTCTACACCTGTGACCACATGTACATCTGTATGTCTGTATCTACATCTGTATCTACACCTGTGGCCGCTTCTGCATCTGTATGTCCGTGTCTACATCTGTGTCTACACCTGTGACCACATCTACATCTGTATGTCCATGTCTACACTTGTGGCCGCTTCTGCACGTCTGTATCTGTGCCTCCGAGCCCACCTGTGTGTGTGTATCCGGGTCTGTGTCCGGTTCTGGGCCTGCCGCGTGCATCTCTGTGGGTCTGGGGCTCTCTTTCCGCCCGTGTCCGCCTGGGTCTGGGTCTGCGTGTGTCCACGTTTAGCTCTCTGTCTACACTGATGTCTCCATTGAGACCTGTCCAGAAAGAAGGATCTGGAAGGACGTCTGCCTTGTGTGTGCCCACGTGCCCGCGTCACCCTCTGGTGGGCGTGCCCAGATCTCCCTGTGAAGCGCAGGCAGGCGTGGCTCAGGCCCGGGGGCTCCCCGAGGGGAGGGGGTCTCCCCAGCAGGAGGCCCGAGCTCGCTGCCGCCCTCTTCCCCACACTCTCCTCCTGGGAGCCCGCAGAGGGCCGGCCGTGCCCAGGCCGTCCCCCTCCGACCTGCCCGATGCCCAACAGCTCCTCCTGGAGCCCAGGACCGGGCAGGCTTTGCTGACGGCTTCCAGCCGCTTCTCCTTGGGGCCCGGGGCTCTCCCAGGGGGCGTCGGCTCTGCACAGGTGGCGCTCGGCACAGGAAGCGTCACAGCATCCTTCTGGGGCTGCAGCGGTGAGGGGGAGGGGCCCGTGGGCCGCAGCCCTTGCGCTTTGCCTTGCAGGCCAGACTGGCCGAGGCTGAAAGGAGGGGGGTGGGAGGCCTGGGCTCCGCCCTCTGCACGGGCACGACCAGAAAGATGGACGTCAGCAGATGAGGGCATTTCTCGGAGAGGGCACAGCTGTTGCCAATGTGGATTGGGCCAATGCACAGTTGGCACGGGAGCAGGGAAGGAGCGGGCAGCCGTCCGGAATTTGGTGCCCGGCGCTGCATTTGCGCACCGGGGCCAGCGCGCCCTCCGACCTCCGGAGCCGTTTGATGGAAGTGATCGATGAGGAAATTCAGAAGCTGCTGAAAGAAAACCAGAAGCCCCCCAGGTGCCCGCAGGGCGGTGGCTGCATCTCCCCGGAAGTGGCCTCTGAAGGGGAAGTGAAAGCCCGGGGCCAGAGGGCAGAGGAAGGTCAGGCTCAGGCTGATGGGACAGTGCGGCCTCAGGGCCCATGGGGCGTCTCGGCTCCTCACTGCCTTGGTTAGTGGTGAGGACGGCCGCGGCGCTCTCCCAGCCTGTTCTCCGCAGCCGCTGAGACCCTCGAGGCTGTGTCCCAGCTGACTGACGCCCTCCGGGCTGTGGTGGGGGGTGGGGGAGGGGGGTCCTGCCCCGTGGGCCACAGCGGGGGTTGCTCCTCTAGGTGGCTGTGTCCTTGCCCGCATCCTCCTCATAGGCCGGGCCCCAGCCGCCCGAGAGCCCCGGCAGCCTCGGAAGGGCCGAGGACCAGTGGCTGGAGCGTCTGCTGCCCGGCAACGACGGGACAACGGCCGCCCCCGACGTGTGGCCTTGGGTCCCGGCCGGAGGGCTGAGGGACAACGGTGGCAAGCCGTGGCCGCCCGGAGCCCTTCCTCAGTCACACATGTGCCAACTGCTTGCCCGGGTTCTGGATGACGCTCCCCCTCCTGGTCACCAGTGGGCTGAGAAGGGCGGCCTGCCTTCGACGCCGGTGTTTACCAGGTGGTCACTAGGACCCACACGGACTCAAAGCCGGCTGAGGATGGGGCAGTGGTGGTCGGCGGCTTCCGTTGGCGGCTCGTGCTCTCGGCGCGGCTCCGGAGCGGAATCTCCACGCGGGTCGAGTTCCGCCACTCATGCTCCAGGCACACAGGCGCTCCGCCGGCCCGTGCCACAGGGAGCCTGGGCTACAGCCACTGGAGAAGTTGTGAACGCTGCGGATCCATGCCCTCACCTTGGCACACGTTGATAATGGGTTGGCACAGGCCCCGCCAGAGCTAGCTCGGTGTTGGGGAGCTCCACGGAAAGTGGGGGACGGCAGAGATGTCAGACTCGCCCCCAAACTGAAGGTCACAGAGCCGTGGCTGTGTGCCGGGGAAGCCTGGGCAGTGCCAGCGCCGGGCCAGGAAAGCCAGAACCGTCTTAGGAAGATCCTGAGCTCCTTCCCAAACTCGGCTTCCCAGCGTTCAGCTCTGCCGCGGAGAGCGCAGCTGCCGTGGGCCGGCCGCGCTGTTTGTGCCCAGCTTATTTTGTGGGGAGCCCCCGTGGGGCCGGCGCTCACGAGGTCTCAGAGCAGGGACACGCCCAGCACGGCGAGCCTTCCTCAGAGGGGGCCGGGCCCTGTGGGCAGAGCGGCACAAGGTTAGGGAGTCCTCCCCAGGGGCTCTGGGACTGTTGGTGCTCCACCTCTGGCCGAGCACTCTGGGTTCACGTGGGTCTGATTGGCCACATGGTCCCTGACCTCTGACACGGTGAGGGTCGCCGTGAGAGTCGCCGTGAGAATGGCGCACAAAGCCTGGCCGGGAAGGGCCTCAGCCCGGGTTCCCAGCCCCTCCTTTCCTGGCCCCCCCTTCCTCTGTTGTTAGGCTGCAGCGGGCAGTGGCCCCGCCGTCCGTGGGGATACGCATGGCGGCTCGTCCTGCGCCTCCAAGATCCCGTCCTTCCAGGACTCTCGGGTTCAGAGGGGCCTCTGTCCGTGGGGCCCAGCCGCCACTCGGGGCATCAGGGAGTCCCGGGAGGCCGCTGCGCATGGGGCAGAGCCGGTGCCCGCCAAGGCGGCACGTGGGGTCCCAGGGGCCCTGTGGGCCCCCCCAAGCGCCCACTCCTTCCTGGGGCTCTGAGCGGGGCCCTTGTTCTTCCAGTTCATGCGCGAGATGGCCGGCGCCTGGCAGATGACGGTGGAGCAGAAATACGGGCTCTTTTCTGTGGAGGCGAAGGAAGCGGATCCGCTGGCAGCCTCCGAAGCGAGCCAGCCGAAGCCCTGCCCCCCTGAGGTGACGCCGCACTACATCTGGATTGACGTGAGTGCCCCCGGTCCCCCTCGGAGCCCTTCCGAGCCCCGAGCAGGAGGGTGGGGGTGGCGTCAGACCCCGCGCCCGGCAGCTCGCCGCCTCCTGGGGGCCGAGACGCAGACACGGGCAAGTGTGACGCCCGGGACCCCACTGCAGAGGGCGCAGAGTGTCCTGCGGGCTCCCGGAGGGGCCTCCGGCTAGACTTCCTGAGAGGGGCGGGGGGCTGAACAGGGGGACCAGGCGCAAGGGGAGAGGCCGGAATGGGCCCCGGGGCCACAAGGAGCCTGGGGGAGGGGCCGGGCCAGGCTGCTCCATCCCGCGGCCCGTGTGTGCCCACAGTTCCTGGTGCAGAGGTTTGAGATCGCCAAGTACTGCAGCTCGGACCAGGTGGAGATCTTCTCCAGCCTCTTGCAGCGCTCCATGTCCCTCAACATCGGGGGCACCAAGGGCAGCATGAACCGGCACGTGGCAGCCATCGGCCCCCGCTTCAAGTAGGCCTCCCGAGGGTCTCTGGGGGGGGCGCTGCTCCGGGGGATCCCCACAGGAAAGGGCTTCTCCCCCATCCCACTCGGGTCCTTTCTCTGCAAGAGGCCGGGTCCGGGGAGAGCCGAGCTGGGGGGCGCCCAGCCCCCGGGCTGCAGCAGCAGCGGGCACCAAACGGGTGCCTCAAGTGGGGATCGAGGAGAGGACAGAGACTGTCCCCCAGCCAGGTGGCCCCGGCCTGTGCCCTGCCAGAGCTCAGGCCTGACCCCGGGCAGCGACTCTTCAAGGCCCGTTTGCTCGGTCGCAGGCGGGCACTGGCACGGACTCTTGCCAGCCAACAGTAATCAGAGAGCGGGCCCGTATTCTCCCCTCGGTGGCGCTCACCGATGCCGTCTGAGCAGCGTGCCGGGCTCCCCTCCCCCACCACCTCTGCTTTGGGAGGAGCGACCCTCGGGGGGCTAGGCTGCCACATGTGCCAGTCCCATTTTACAGACAGGGAAACAGAGGCCTGGAAATAGGAAATGGCTTCAGCAGAGGAAAGACAGCAGCGGAGGGTGGGGCTTTGAGGCCTTCTCCAGCTCCTCCTTCAGTGGCCCTTGGGGGCAGAGTGGGGGGGCTGGCACAGGGCAAGGTGTCTGCCAGGCTGAGAGGGTCTCTTGGGAAGCAGAGCCATGGTCGTACCAACCACCAGGTCTGTGCCAGTCTCCTGGCAGGCATGGGGGGCAGGCGGGCACAGCCCCTGGCCTTGTCCTAGAGGAGGTCTGGAGGAGTCCAGGCCATCCAGGAGGTGTTGAGCTGGACTACCCGGTCAGACAGCGCCCCCCAGGGCCCTGCTCAGGAGGCAGGTGGTGGTCTGGGCTTGAGTTCTAGTCCCGGCCTCCGATGCAGGCCCAGGCAGCCCTGGGATAGTGACCAGCCCCAGGGCACTGGGCTTGGCGGGGGAGGGCTCCAAGTTGGGCCCTGAGTGCTTGTGGGGGAGTCACAGGGACGCCCCGACTTGGAGGCTGGGCGTGGCTGCCCTGGGGACCCTGGGGGAGGGGGCGGCACCTCACTGTGACCTCCCCCCCAGGCTGCTGACCCTGGGCTTGTCGCTGCTGCACGCTGACGTGGTCCCCAATGCCACCATCCGCAACGTCCTGCGCGAGAAGGTGTATTCGACTGCTTTTGACTACTTCAGGTGCGCCCCACCCCCACCCCCGCTGCCCGGCTGCCACAGTCCCGGCCTGGTCGCCCGCCCCTTTCTGCTCCTGACTGGCACCAGATGCGCTCAGTGGCGCCTCATTATTGCAGCGGGCCAGATTTCCCATTGCTTAGCAGTGTCCTGCTGGAATCAGGGCCCGATGCCCACCCACGGGGCCTGATGCCCACTCATGGGGCCCAGGCCTGGAGCAGAGCACACTTCCCCAAGACCCTGGGCAGAATGCCTGCTGGGAGGCCCACGTGGGGAGGGAGGGGCCGCTGTGTCCTGAGCCGGGGTCCAGGGCAGCTCGCCCCAATGACGTCCATATCCTCGGGGAGCACTGGGTGCCTTGGGCCCCGCGCCCCTGGCCTCCTCTCACAGCACGGATTGTGGTGACAGCACCTACTGTGCGCCAGGCCCCGTCCCAGGAGTTTCACAAACCGTGTCATTAGGGCTCCCCAACTACTGCCCTGAGGGGGCGGGGCATGAGGAAACTGAGGCTGGATTAGGGTTCTTCCCTCTGGGGAGAAGCTGGGGGCAGTCGTCGCTCTGCTCGCCGCCAGCCCCTGACGGGCACAGAGGGGATGCCCAGGGCACGGCCCCGCCCCGTGCTTTGTCAGCCCGCGAGCCCCTTTCCTCTCCCGCTCGTTCTCAGTTGCCCCCCGAGGTTCCCCACCCAAGGAGAGAACCAGCTGCGAGAGGACATCAGCATCTTGATCAAGTTCTGGACGGCCATGTTCTCGGACAAGAAGTACCTCACGGCCAGCCAGCTGGTGCCCCCGGGTGAGTGTGGGCCCGGGAGGGCGGGGGGTCCTCCCCCCTCCCCCTGCTCCGGCCAGGCCTTGGGTAACAGGCGGTGACGCCGGCTTTGGGTGAAGAGGGTGGGCACCCCTGCCAAGCTCAGTGCCATCCAGAGAGCAGCACGTGGCACCAAGGAGCAGGGAAGAGCCCGAGCCGGGCAGCGGAGAGGCGGAGCCTGCTCCCGGGAGTCCCTGGGGCCGCCTCAGGAGGGCACAGCCTCTTAGCCCCAGGCTTCCCTAAGAAGGGGCGAGCCCTCGGCCACTGCCAGGGATGCCATGTTTCTGCAGGAGGAGGTGCTCCCATCCTAGAGTGGGAGCTAGTGCCCGGCGTCAATCAGAGCAGCAACGCCTCCGGGCACCTCGCCCAGATGTGGGGGGCTGCAGGAGTCCCCGACCAGGAGGGCCCCCACCACTGGCACCTCCTGCCACGATCCCCTCGAGCGTCTCTGGAGGACACGGGCCCCTCGGCCTGCCCCGGCAGCTCTGCCCACAGTCTGCCCCCTGGCACTTCCCAAGCAGGGCGGGAGGAGGAGGGCCGGCGGTCCTCCCCGTGCTGGGCCCAGGGTCCGAGGGAACCCGCCTTCCTGAAGCACGGACACCAAAGCCCTCAGGAAGCCCCGGGCCCAGAGGAGTCGGCCCCGGTTCTAGAAGTGCCAAGTGCCCGCTCGGTGCCCGCTCTGTGTGGGGCGCGCCGTGCCGAATGCCACGAGCCCCCCGGTCCTCAGGGCTCCCCCCAGCCGAGGAATCGGGGATCAGGGACGCCCCCGGTGTGAGGTGAAGGAGGAAAGCTGGGTGTCAGAGAGAATCCAGGAAGGCTTCCTGGAGGAGGCGGGCTGCCAGCTGGGCTCTAGGCGACGGGCACGAGTTCTCTTGGCATGGGACAGATGTGCCCATGGAAGCCTGGCAGCTGCGAGGGCCCAAGCCCACGTGGGGAAGCTTCCCCAGGGCCGGGGCTGGGGCAGAAGCGTGGAGGAGAGGGGCGAGGAGCCCCAGGAAGCTCAGCGGAGAAGCGCGGCGCCAGAACACAGGCGGGAGGCCGGCGGGCAGCAGGGCCCCCCCCCGCTCACCCCGGCCGCCGCGCGGCGCCTGAGCGTCCCTGTTGTGTTTGACTGTAGATAATCAAGACACGCGGAGTAACCTGGACATAACCGTGGGCTCCCGGCAGCAGGCCACCCAGGGCTGGATCAATACTTACCCGCTGTCCAGCGGCATGTCCACCATCTCCAAGAAATCAGGTCATCTAGTTCCTTGTTCGCTACCCTCTCTCCTCTCCTCGGGCAGCGCCCGGAGGCCGCCCACTGGGCCCGCGCCCTGCCCGGCCTCGCTTGGGATCGCTGTGCCGCCGTCATCGGGGTGCTCCTCCATCAGCGCCTCATCCCATCGTGCCCGTCACCCCCTGGGTAGCGCCCGGGTCGTGGGACAAGGAACCTCGGGCCCGGGCCCTGAGGAAGAGCCCGCGCCAATGGCGGGCACGTGGCAGAGCTGGTGCGCGCCAGCCGGACGAGGGCACCGGGCACCAGCACAGGGCAGCCCCCCCAGGCTCCTGGCACCTGAGCCGGACATTGGCGCTCCCTGAAGAATCCTCTTCCTTCTTCCTCCCCAGGGATGTCCAAGAAGACCAACCGAGGCACTCAGCTGCACAAGTACTACATGAAGCGCAGGACCCTGCTGCTCTCCCTGCTGGTGAGTCGGGCCCCGCTCGGAGCGCCCAGACCACTGCAGACGCTCAGCGCGGCGGGGAGGGGAGGGGCCAGGGCAGGGGTCTCAGAGCCCCCTGCTCGCTGCCGCCTCCGCCTTGGGAGACCCTCCCCTTTAAATCTCGCCAGCCCCCGCTGCTGGCGCCTCCCTCTCCAGTGGCCTGCAGTCCCCTCGCTCCCTAAGGCTGAGCTCGGGGCCCACACACAGTAGGTCTTTTATCAGGCCCCGATAAAGTGGGAGCCGCCACGGTGGAAGCGGAAGGCTCGCCCGAGGCCCCGGGCTCTGCCCGCAGGAGGCTCTGGGCCGATGGGGCGCAGGGGCTTGTCCGGGGGCGCCTGGCCTCTCTCCCGTGCCCCCCGCTGGCTGCTGAGGGGCCCATCGCTTTCTGGGAGCTGCACGGGCCCTCTCTGCTTCCCGGGCTGTAAGGGGCAGCCCCTGGGGGCCCCAGGCAGCACATGGGCACAGAGTGGTCACGGGGCCAGGCGGCCTTGTGGGGCTTCTGTCCCATCACGGGTCCCCTCTGCTCCATGTGGCCTGGGAGGTGGGCGGGGCAGAGGCCAGAGGAGCCCCGGGCCGTGGGGGGGGGGCTTTTGGGGGGGGGGGCTGGGGAGATCCTGGCGGGGCCCCCCGGGGGGGGGGGGGCAGCGGGCACCATGGAGCCTTCTGGCCTCGGTCTGGGAGGCCTAGAGTCCCGGGCACGGGCCCAATGCCAGCTGTGGCGGGCTGCCGTGGAGGCCGCGGGCAAGAGCCGCCCCTGTCCTTGGTGCTTCCAGGCTACGGAGATCGAGCGTCTGATCACCTGGTACAACCCGCTGTCGGCCCCCGAGCTGGAGCTGGACCAGACGGGCGAGAGCAGTGTGGCCAACTGGAAGTCCAAGTACGTGAGCATGAGCGAGAAGCAGTGGAAGGACAACGTGAACCTGGCCTGGAGCATCTCCCCGCACCTGGCCGTGCAGCTGCCCTCCAGGTGGGCCAGGGGCCCCGAGGCAGGGCTGGGGGCACAGCAGGGGCCCCGGGGCCCGCCGGGCATCCATCGGGGGGAGGGGAAGCCTGCGGTGAGATGGGAAAAGCCGCGGAGCTTTGAGCACCAAGCCCAGGAGTTGGGCACAGTCAGGGTGCCCATCAGGGGCCTGTCGCCCTCCTTAAGGGGCGGCAGAAGCAAATGGTCTTTGTGCCCAGAGGTGCCCTGTGCTGGCTGTGCCCTGAGGGAGGGGAGGTGTGGGGTGCTGAGTAATCTGGCTCACAGCCCCCAAGGCTCAAGACCAGGCAGCTCTGAGACCTGGCAGAGGGGGCTTCTCCCCTGGGCCGCCCAGGTCTCTGCCTTGGTGCCCCCAGACTGGCACGGTGGATGATCTGGTGACCTCGAGGCCGGTGTCTGTCTCAGATTCAAGAACACGGAAGCCATCGGGACCGAGGTGACGCGGCTGGTGCGGCTGGACCCGGGCGCCGTCAGCGACTTGCCCGAGGCCATCAAGGTAGCGGTCCTTATTCCCCTCGGGCTGCCCGGGGCTTGGCACGGAGCCCCTCAGGGGGCTGAACTGAGTGGTCCCGAGTGAGCTGCATTAACCTGCGGGCCCCGGAGGGTCTCTACCTGCCCCCCGCATCCGCTCCCACTGCTCACACCGAGCCGCCTCTGGGGCATCACAGCCCGAAGGGCAGGAGAATCGGGCAGGCCTTGGGCCCGGTGCCCACTTGTGGGCCTGATGCCCACTTGTGGGCCCGCCTCTGAAGTGGCCTCTGGTCTCCCCCGCAGTACCTGGTGACCTGGCACACGATCGATGCAGACGCCCCCGAGCTTAGCCACGTGCTGTGCTGGGCCCCGACAGACCCGCCCACCGGCCTCTCCTACTTCTCCAGCATGTACCCGCCCCACCCGGTCACCGCGCAGTACGGGGTCAAGGTCTTGCGGTCCTTTCCTCCGGTAAGACCCCCGGGCACCCCCCGCACCCTCTCGAGCGTTGGCTCGGGCACCAGAAGCCCAGGGTGGCTCTGCAGGGGCCTCGGGCCCTTTCCTGGCTCTGGCTGCCACTGATCCCGGGCCCACCTTGGGGTCTGTGCCCGCCCGGGCCTGCCCGGCGGCCTCTCTCCCTGCTGTGACCGTGGACGTCTGCGTGGGCCGGCGCTGGGCGTCTCCGCGGCCGAACCGGAGCCAGAAGGGAGCTTGCCCGGCTCCTGGCCCTGGGCCCGGGCCCTGGTTCTCGAGGAGCGCGGTGATTTTTGTCTCCCCCTTCTGCCCCCCTTTTGCAGGACGCCATTCTGTTCTACATCCCCCAGATCGTGCAGGCCCTGAGGTACGACAAGGTGAGCCTCGTGTTGCCGGCCGGCGCCCGCTGTGCCATGTTAGGGTGCCCTCAGTGCAGGGGGAGGGGGAGCTGGGCCTCTGCCAGCCTGCGTGCCCCTTAGCCGGGGCTCTGAGCATCAGTGGGCACCGCATGGGCAGCAGGGCCCGGGGGACCAAGGGCAGAGGCCGCGGCCACGAGCTTGTGTGGTCCCACCGGGCCGGGAGGGCCAACCATCAACCTTGCACAGACCCCCGGGCGCCTCCTTGGGCATCTTGGGCTGCAGCTGGCACCCGGGCAGAGCAGCCTCGAGCTCCTGGCTTCCTGTAGGAGGAGACATGGGATTGGGACCCACAGAGAGGAGCCCGAGGGCCTGGGTGGGCTGGGGGCACTGGCTCCCTGGGAGGGCACGTGGGGGCCACAAGGGGGCGGCCAAGGCCTCCCCTCCCCTGCTGCTGCCGCCTGGGACCTTCACACCTTCCCAGGGTGGGGGCACCAGCGGGGGTGGCGCTGCCAGCGGGGCTCAGGGCGCGGCTCTGCCCACAGATGGGCTACGTCCGGGAGTACATCCTGTGGGCAGCGACCAAGTCCCAGCTGCTGGCCCATCAGTTTATCTGGAACATGAAGACCAACATTTTCCTGGATGAAGAGGGGCACCAGAAGGACCGTGAGTCCTGGCGGGCCGGGCTGGGGGTCCCGGGGCCGTGTCCCCCCGTCCCCCCCTCGTCCCCCTGCCCCAGGCTCTCCTCTTCCCTTGTTGATTCACTTGGGGGGACGTGATCTTTGGGGCCCCCACTGTTGAGAGCCCCCCCACAGCCCCGTATTAGCCCTGGGCTCCTTGGCCCGGCTGCCGGGGGGGACACCGGTCCCACTTCCCATGAGTGTCCCCATGTGACTCCCCCCAAGGGCCGGCCCCTCCTCCGCTCTGCTCCCGGGGCTCCCAAAGCGGGGCTCCCCGAGCGTGACCGTCCCCTCGCCCCCCTCAGCGGACATCGGGGAGCTCCTGGAGCAGCTGGTGGAGGAGATCACAGGCTCCCTGTCGGGCCCCGCCAAGGACTTCTACCAGCGCGAGTTTGACTTCTTCAACAAGATCACCAACGTGTCGGCCATCATCAAGTGAGCGCCTGGGGCCAGGCTCTGGGGGGGGGGCAGAGGAAGTGGCCCCCAAACCAGGAGCCCGACTTGAGGAGGTGCGGTGGCGGCACTTGCCCGAGGTCTTAGTGGACCCCCAGTTTGTGAGGTCTGAGGCTGCCTCTGTAGATCCCGGCGGCCCCACACTCGGGGGTCCCCATCTCCCCCTGGTCCCCCCAGCCCAGAAGGAGCGAGCCCCCCAGCCTCATGGTCATGCTGGGGAAGGAGAGACTGAGGGTCAGAGTGAGCCCCTTCCTGGGGGAGCATGAGGAGCCCCCCACACCCAGTGCACACACATTGGGCACCCCCAAACAGACCTGGGCCCACAGGCGGCTCTGTGTGCAGTGGGGTGAGGGGGCCAAGGAGAGAGAACGTGGGGATCACCAGCCAGGCCCTGGGCAGGAGTGAGGGAGCGGCCCCTGAGGGCACAGGTGGTCCTGTGGCACTGCCCGCAGTCCAAGCCTCCCCCAGGGCACGACCCAAGCTGCTCTGTCCACCTCCCCAGGCCGTACCCAAAAGGCGACGAGCGGAAGAAAGCGTGTCTGAGCGCCCTGGCCGACGTGAAGGTGCAGCCATGTAAGTGGCCCCGGTGCCCTCGGTCCTGCTGCGCTGCTCCTGGCTGTGCCAGGCTGGGGAAGGGACCCCGGGGCGGTGCCGGGCGGCCCCCACAGGCAGGAGGGAGCTGGGCCTTTTGGAGCCACGTGTGGTCCATCCCAGATGGGGTCACGGCCCCCCAACAGCTCCCACCGTGTGCCACGTCCCGGCTTCGGGCCCTGCACCGAGCATAAGGAAAATCCTGGCTGAGTCATTGCATGGGTGGGCACTGCCCGCTGGGAGGGCAGCAACAACCTTGTGTAGAGAGAGGCTGCCATGTGAGCAGAGGGTGGGCACGGAGGAGCGGGGCCCCCACCCCTCTTCTAAGCTGCGTCTGCCACGGCTCCCTGGCGCTGCTGGCAGACCTCCCTTGGGGGGCACCTTGCTGAGTGCCCCTGGGCACTGGAGTAGGAGCCCACTGCCTGGCCCTCCCTTGATGGGCCCCTCCCCGTTCTAGGCTGCTACCTCCCCAGTAACCCCGAGGCCATCGTTCTGGACATCGACTACAAGTCGGGAACCCCAATGCAGAGGTGAGCTCCCCCCCCAGGCTTGGGCACAGGCGGCACGCACAGATGCCAAGGGCGGCCCAAGTGGGCCCCGTGACTCACGCACCCGTGCCCTTGACTTTGCAGTGCCGCGAAGGCCCCATACCTGGCCAAGTTCAAGGTGAAGCGTTGTGGGGTCAGCGAGCTCGAGAAGGAAGGTCAGTGCCAGGCTTTGGTCCTCGGGCACACCCCTGGCCAAGGCCCGGGCCCCAACCAGGCGGGGGGACGGGAGCAGGACTGTGGAGCGTGTCCCTCCTGGCAGCCCTGGGCCAGCACCAATTAAGCACCTACTGCACACACTCACATCCACCCCCATGTTCACATGCACAGAAGGTGGTGCACACTCAGAGTTTGTCAGGGGGGGTGACCTTCCGACGGGAGGCACTCGGGGCACTGTGGGCGTGGGTTTGCCTGGAACTCCTGGGGGGCCCCGGTGCTGAGCGTCCGGCCTCTCGGCCCCCCAGGGCTGCGCTGCGGCTCAGACTTCGTCACCACCGCCGCGGATGAGGATGAGAGCAGTGGCAAGATCTCCTGGCAGGCAGCCATCTTTAAAGTGGGCGACGACTGCAGACAGGTACCCAGAGCCCCAGCCCGGGAGGGCCCCAGAAGGCACTCTGCCCCCCACCGGCTGCTCCTGGGGGCACAAGCAGGAGGAAACTTGGCAGAGAAGCCCTTTGGGGGCCCCCAGCCGACGCCTTCGCCTCCTGCAACGAGCGGGAATCGGGTGCCAGGCCCGAGAGCCCGTCCCTCCCCTCCCCCCGGGCTCGGTGCCCGGCCTCGCCCTCACCCCGGCCCTGGCTCTGCGCGGCCCGAGTGAGGAGCGGGGGGTCCGTGGGGGGAGCGGCCGTCCCGGCCGTGCCTTCTGACGCAGCTGGGCCGGGCCCTGTGCCCCCAGGACATGCTGGCCCTGCAGATCATCGACCTCTTCAAGAACATCTTCCAGCTGGTGGGCCTCGACCTCTTTGTGTTCCCCTACAGGGTGGTGGCCACCGCCCCGGGGGTGAGTGTGGTGGGGGCGCCTGGCCTGGGAGGGGGCGGCATGGGGGGGGTGCCATGGGGAGGGGGCCACTGGGGGGGAGGGCCCGGGCTCAGGCCGGCTTCCCCCCGTCCTCAGTGCGGGGTGATCGAGTGCATCCCCGACTGCACGTCTCGAGACCAGCTGGGCCGGCAGACGGACTTCGGCATGTACGACTACTTCACTCGGCAGTATGGGGACGAGTCCACCCTGGCCTTCCAGCAGGTACCGGGGGGGCGGGGCCGGGCCGGCCGCGGCTCCTCCCGCCCTCTGCCCTCTGCCCCCTGGCGTTCCCCAGGTGCTCACAGGGGCATTCTGGGAGACTCTCCCCCTCCCTGCCGGGGACTGGCGCTCCCTGGGGAGCCTTTGGGGGCAGAACCCCGTTTCCACGCATTGCGTGTTGCTTTCTGTCGCCGTGTTTGTACACAAGTCCGTGTCATGTTAGTGTGTGACCTGACCCCGCACTTGACACTGTGTGTATCAGCCATCATTCGTGGCCCACGTCACATGTGACACTGGCCGGGCGCGATCCCCTGCGGCCGCGAGCCTTGTGTTAGCGGGGCCCCCTCGGGCCCCCTCGACACCCAGCCCGCGGCCGTGAGCCTGCCCTGGTGACGCCCCAGGGCGGTGCTCTTGTGTCCCTGGCATTGCTCCCCTCGTCCTCTCAGACAGAGCCGGGGCCCGGTTCTGGGCCCTGCCCCTCCCCCCCTTTTCCTCTCCGTTTCCTTCCTTCCTCGGCCGTCCCCGAGCCCCCCAGAGGTCACTCTGCTTCCCCAGCCTTCTCTCATCCTCAAGTGGCCTCCCCTCCCCCACCAAGGAGTGCTGCTTAGGTCACACTTATGGTGGGAGGGTCTTCCCGCCTTTCTCGGGTTGCAGGCCGAGCCTCGCACTCAGAGCCGGCTCCCGCTCAGGGGCTTCCCCGGGCTGGCGACGAGCAGAGGGAGTCTGGCCTCGGGCGGGTTTGTGCCCTGCTGTCCGTGACGTCCACGGCAGACATTAAAGGGGAATCGTCACAGCGCCTTCCTCCTCAGACCGGGCGGGGGGGGGGGGACAGACCAGCTGCAGGTGCTCCGTGCACATAGTAGGTCCCTCCCGGGTCACCGCCTTGGGGCTCAGTGAAAGGGGGGCCCAGGATGGACAAGCCTCGGGGACCCAAGGGGACGTCCCGGAGAGGGAGATGGCAGGTCCCTCGCAGACCGGCGGCAGGTTGTCAGGCGGCCGGAGCACACCGGATACAAGGGCCCCGGCTCCTCCCCGTATCTTGGGCACCTTTGGGCGTCCCCACTCTTGTCACTGGGGCAGTGCCCGGGGTCTCCCCGCCAGGCTCCGGGAGGGATCTGCCATTTCCTTCTCCAGTCGATGCCCTCGGGTCTGAGCTCTGCCCTGCGGCTTGTCCCTCATGGCCTAGCTCACCCTTTCACACAAGCCCCCCACCCTGCACCACAAGGCGGTGACCCGGGAGGGACCTACTACGTGCCGAGCACCTGGCAGCCGCCCCCCCCCCCCCCAGTCCGAGGGGGAAGGCGCTGTGACGATTCCCCTTTTGGGGACATAAAGTCTGGGGCCGGATTGGAACTCGGGTCTCTTGGAGCCGCCTCATGTGTGACTGAAAGCGTGAGACGGGCCCGAGCGCCCCGGCCGGGGGGCAGCAGAACGGCGGCTCGGGGGCCACGACAAGGGGGCTTCTGGGAGCAGGGGAGACACCCGGCCTTGTGGCCGGGGGTGGGCGCGAAGGGGGCCGGAAGCAGACCCCGCTCGGGCCGGTGCCGCAGGGGGTTCTGGGGGCGCCCCCCGTGACACCCCCTCCCCCCCCAGGCTCGCTACAACTTCATCCGCAGCATGGCCGCCTACAGCCTCCTGCTGTTCCTGCTGCAGATCAAAGACCGGCACAACGGCAACATCATGCTGGACAAGAAAGGCCACATCATCCACATCGGTCAGCCGGGGCCCGGGGGGGGTGACCGCGGGCGGCGTCCTCTGTCAGACGGGCCCCGCTGGGCTCCGGCCTCGCTTACCGGGCGCTCTCCTCTCGGCCTCGCAGACTTCGGCTTCATGTTCGAGAGCTCCCCCGGGGGCAACCTGGGCTGGGAGCCCGACATCAAGCTCACCGACGAGATGGTGATGATCATGGGCGGGAAGATGGAGGCCACCCCCTTCAAGTGGTTCATGGAGATGTGTGTCCGGGGCTACCTGGCGGTCAGGTGAGGGGGGGGGGCGGGGCGGGGGCGCCGGGCCCGTTCCTACCCTGCGCCGATGGCCCCCGTGGCGACCCCGGCCCTCTGCCCTCCCTGCAGGCCCTACATGGACGCCGTGGTCTCCTTGGTCACCCTGATGCTGGACACGGGGCTGCCCTGCTTCCGGGGACAGACAATCAAGCTGCTGAAGTGAGTCCTGGCGCGTCGGCCCCTCCCACCACCAGCACCCGGGGCCCACGGGCAGGGCCCGAGGCTCAGCCTAGGCCCAGAAGGAGCCCGGAACACGGAGGGCGGTGGGCCGGGGCCAGAGCCAGGCCAGGGCCTGGTCAGCGAGGGCCCCCCCATTTGTGGAGGACCCTTGTCAGCACCGCCCCCTGCCTTGGAAAGCCCCTGGTCTTCCCCGAGAAGCCCGGCCCCCCGTCAGGCCCAGGGCTCCCCAGAGGGCGGCCGCTGTCCCAGGGGCTTCTTGGGGCGCCATCTCCGTCTCCCTCTCCCACAGGCACAGGTTCAGCCCGAACATGACTGAGCGGGAGGCGGCCAACTTCATCCTGAAGGTCATTCAGAACTGCTTCCTCAGCAACAGGTCAGTCCCTGCCCCCCCCCCGCCCGTGCATCTGCGTCCCGCGCTTGGCACAGAAATGCTGGGGGAGCGCCCTTCCAGACAGAGCCAGCAGGGGGCTCCCTCCCCTGGCCCTCTCAGTCCTCCTCCTGCCCTGCCCCGGAGCTGGGGGCTCCCCAAGGCCGGCCCTCAGGACGCGGGCCCAGAACCCTTCTCCTCCCTGTCCTGCCTCCGGCCCGAGGCCTCCTGTGGTGAGGAGCGAGCAGAAGGGTCGGGGCGTCCGGAGCCATTCTCCGCCGGGCTTGGGGAGCCGCCCAGAAGAACCCCGGGCAGGACGTCGCGGCCGGCTCTGGCATCGGGCGGCTCAGGAAGGAGCCAGTCCCAGGGAGGGCCAGCGTGGGGGTTTTCCTCCCACCCCACGTGGAGCCCAGCGCCCGGTGCCCCCTCAGTGCCACCCCACTGAATTTGGGGCACGTTGAGGCTCGAGAGCCCCATCGGAGGGTGAGCGGCTCTGCCCGGAGCGGGCCAGCCTTGGAGCCCTGGAACCCCTCCAGTGCTGGACCCCCGGCCCCTGCTGCAAGACACGCCTCAGGATGCTGAGGCTGCAGGTCACCGCGTCTGACCTCGGGCCCCTCTCCAGCCACGAAGGCCCGTCCTGCGCATTGGCCTGCTCCCCCACACTCACCCCAGTTCTGAAGCCCCCGCCAGAGACACAGAGCTTGTGGGTGAACCAGCTCAAGGAAGAGGGGGGCCCTGGGACGTGGAGAAGCAGAAAAGCCTTCTGGGCATGGGGGGCCGGGGGCAGAAGCACCGAGATGGGAGACATGGAGGAGGGATGTCCAGGGAGGCCTGAAGACCACGCCCTGTGGTGCCGGAGGGCAGCAGGGAGAGTGCAGGAGGGCAGCAGTGAGAGCAAGAGGTCGGCCGGCACGTCCACCTGGCCCCCCGCTGTCTCCAGCCTTCAGTAGCCAGGAGGCCCGAGCTAACCTCTCGGGGCCTCTTCCCCTGCCCACACCTTTCCCCAAGGCAAAAGCCTAAGGGTGCCCCTGCTCTCTGGTAGCCCCCAGATTGAGTTAAAGGGGCTCGGGCTGGCGTTCAGGGCCTCCCCCGGCCTGGTGAGCCTTTGGGCAGATGGCCACCACCCCGTTGGCCCCTGCCTGGTGGAGCCCCCTCTCTCTCCTCCCTCCTCTGTTCCCTCCCTCCTCCCGTGACCTCGGGGTCCCCGAGGCTCCCCAGCGGACGGCTAACCCCCTGCCTTCCTCCCCGCAGGAGCCGGACCTACGACATGATCCAGTACTATCAGAACGACATCCCGTATTGAGGCCCCCGCGGGCAGGGGTTTCCGGGGCAACAACGCTGCTTCCAGTCTTGTCTCGCGCACTGTGCAATCGCAGCCGGCTCCGGCTCTGGTCTGGGGGAGGGGGGGCGGCACCCGGGGGTGTGCATGTGTGTGTGGGGGGGTGCGTGCGGGGGGGCGCGCCCCAGAGCCCCCTGTGGCTCACTAGTTCCCCCACCTTAGCAATCAGTAGCTGAGTCCTCTTGGGTCGGGCTCCCTGAGGGGGTCCCTAGTGTCACGGTCACCCCCGCGCCCGTGGGCGGCCCTGCGGGGGATGGGGGCAGGGAGCATCCCGGGACAGGGGGCGGGAGTGATCCTTTGGGGACCCTCAGAGGTGGAAAGATAATCATCCCGGGGCAGCCCGGTCCTGCGCATGGGCCCTGCCGCCATGTTCCTTTGTCATAGGTACAAGGAGAATGTATTTTTCCTTCTGTGTGTAAAATAAAAATCACTCGCTGAAAGATTTATTTAATCTCCCGGAAGAATAAAAGGACCAAAATCGCACCGTGTCCGTGTGGGCCTGGCTTTGTCTGGCGGCCGCTCCCGGGACCCCGGCAGAGGCCGTGGCGGGCTCACAGGCCCGGGAAGATGGCTCCCGTCTGACGGCGGCGGCCCGGGTCCCTCGGTCGGGCACAAGCTGCAGAGCTGGCCGGGCTCCCTCTCGGCTCCAGACGCTGGCCTCTGCCTGGTCCCCGAGCCAGACCCTCCTCGGCCCAGCCGTCATCCCTGGGAGACTCCCTCCTCCCCTCCAACTATGGAGCCGCTAAAAACCCGCCTCCATGGTTCCCTCCCCCCCCCCGAAGCCCGGGGATCCCCTCTGCCCACAATGCCCCTCTCTGTCTCTCTCTCTCACACACGCCCCCAGGCTGGTACCAAGGCGTGTTGGTTCTCCCTGTGCAATCCCTCTTGTCCATTTCACCTTCACAACATCTCTTCCCGATGTGACCCCTTCTCTCCTCGGACGCTGCTCCCCACCCTGGTGCAGACCCCCGTCACCGCACACTTGGACTATGGCAATAGCGGCCGGGCTGGGGGGGAGGGGGGAGGTCTTCCTGCCTCGTCTTTCAGCCTGGCATGAAGGCAGGCCCTGGGAGGGACCACCACAAGAGGGGAAGCCCAGCTGCTGTCCTGGCAGAGATCCGCCCCCACTCACCTTTGGGCCAGCCTTGGCTCAGACCTTGCCGGGGAGCCCTCACCTTGCACAGGTGCCATCTGGGAGTGCCTCCTACACAACGCGGGGTCACACATCCAGGGCGACTGAAGAGACCCGGACTCTGCCTCAGGTCCTAGGCTGTGTTGGAGGGCAGGAAACGCCACCTCTGTGGCTGGAACCCCCTCCCCACCCCGAAAAAGAAGAATCCGGTCATAATGAGTGATGGGTGGTGGCGGGGAAGCCCAAGACAAACCAAAAAGAGGAGGAATCGCTCTGAAGCGTCAACAGAACATCGGACAGGGCAAAGGAAACCCCTCTGGGCACAGAGGGACGCAGCAAGAGTGCAGGATTTAAGGGATAAAAATTAATTTATTGAACAAGTTTAATGGGAACGCTCAGAGAAAAAAATAGGAAAAGAAGTGCAGAAGAAAGGGCCGGGAGGGGAATTAACAGTTTGGTACAAGACACCCAACAAGCAACGAACTGGAAATGATGAAGGAGCAAACAGAATGACTGCAGGACATAAGAATATTAAAGTCAGGGCAGCCAGGGGGCACTATAGGGGATGGAGCCCCAGCCCTGAAGTCGGGAGGACCTGAATTCAAATCTGACCTCAGATACTTCCTGTCTGTGTGACCCTGGGCAAGTCACTTAACCCCAATTGCCTCAGCAAAAAGCAAAAAAAAAAAAAAAAAGTCAAGTGATGGAGGAATGGGACATGAAGAAAACACAAGACATTTCACAACGGACAAGTGATCAAGAGGACAGAGCAAGAAGAGAATTGAAGATTCATCAGGCTATCTGAAAAGCCCTTACACACCCCCCCAAAAAAAAAGACATGTTTTGTTTTTATTAAAGCTTTTTATTTACAGAACATATGAGTGCTTTTTCTACATTGACCCTTGCAAAGCTTTTTGTTACAAAATTTTCCCTCCTTTCCCCACCCCCTCCCCTAGATGGCAGGAAGTCTAATACATATTAATTATGTTAAAATATATGACAGATCCAATATACATAAACACATTTATACAGTTATCTGGCTGCGCAAGAAAAATCGGATCTAGAAAGAAAAAAAATACCTGAGAAGGAAAACAAAGTGCAAGCAAACATCAGCAGAAAGTGTGAAAATGCTATGTCCGCCCTCAGTGCCCCCAGGCCTCTCCCTGGGTGTAGATGGCTCTTTTCATCACTGAACAATTGGAAGTGGTTTGAAACATTTCATTGGTGAAGAGAGCCATGTCCATCAGAACTGATCATCATATACTCTTGTTGTTGCCATGTATGATGATCTCCTGGTTCTGCTCATTTTACTCAGCATCAGTTCCTGCAAGTCCCTCCAGGCCTCTCCGAAATCCTCCTGCTGCTCGTTTCTTACAGAACAATCATATTCCATAACATTCATATCCCATAATTTCTTCAGCCACTCTCCAATGGATGGGCATCCCTTCAGTTTGCAGTTTCTAGCCACTACAAAAAGAGCTGCCACAAACATTCTGGCACATAAGACATCATGTTTCAAGAAAACAGAATGATCCAAGTCTCTTAGAGCCAAAAAATGAAGTAGAAATCTACTGGAAGCAAATCCAAACTAAACTCAAACATTACAGCCAAAATCCTGAGGTTCTAGGTTGAAAAAATCATTGCCCACAACAAGGGAGAAAGAATTGAAGTACTAAGGAACCAGAGTCAAGATGACACGTGATTTAGCAGCCACCACTCTTAGTGATAGGAGAACTTGGAAGAAGATATTGTGGAAGGCAAAGGATGGGAACTCACAGCTAAAAATAGAAACCGAGTGCAATGCCGGAGGGAGGAAGTGAAATGGAGAACTTCCGAGCATCCCTGAGGAAGAGGAGCAGCTGCCAAAAGAAACAAACCCCAGTGATCGCTCCAAGGGCTCTTCTACAGTCCCCTCTAAGTGCCATGTCATTACAAGTCACCGAGGCCAGATAAGATAGGAGCGGAGAGTCTTGATTACCTTAAAGAAGAATGGGATGGAAAAGGAAAACTAGTTCCTGTGGGGGAAGAGCTGGGAAAGAAAAGTGAGGGTTAGGGGATCAAGGAGCAGAGGCAGACCTCTATGTAAAGAGGGGGTGCAGTGGGGAGTGACACGAACCTCCCACACTCGCAGACAACATGCACAATTAGAAGCAGAGAAGAAATTGGGGGGCAGGTTAAGAAGAGGAGGTTCTTCCTGAGCAAAACAAAGTCTAGAATGAAGGATCAACATGGAGATATTTAAAAAAAGAAACAGAAGATAAATTGGGCTGTGCCTAAAGGAGAGTGAGGAGGAAAGCAGCAGACCTAACAACCACCCTCCCCCATCAACCTCTTCCCATGTAGAAAGGGGGAGGAGAACCTGTCAGAGCCATGGATGGATACATGGACATGGTGTGGAAGGAGGAAAAATCACTCGGAAGCCTTAACAACTCTGCTCAAAGCAGGGACCAACCGGAGGTCCAGAGGGCCGGTGATGGCCTGCTACCCACCTGCTGGCGACAGACAGACAGACAGACAGGGGACGGACTGGGGGGGCTGGGCTAGAGTTGTGCAGAAGGAGACATGCCCAGCGTGTCAAGTGCTTTGCAAACTATTATTTTCCCCAGGACTCCGCTGCCGAATGTGGGAAAGATGCCTCCTACGTTCTTGCGAGAAGGGGTGCCTTGGGGAGCAGACTCCCTTCTGGAGACAATATTTCCTGTCCTGAAGTGTAAGCCCCCCCAAAGGGGGATATTACAGAGAGTGAGTCTGTACCCCTCATTCAGCCAGTCCCTGCCCCCAAGGAGCTTACATTCTTGGGGGGCAGATAACCGGAGGAGAGGAAGGTGGCAAAGTCCAGAATGCCAGGGTAAAAGGAATAACCAGCTGGGCCGGTGCCCAGGTGCCCACCCAGCCCCCAGACAAAGCAGGTTGGAGACCGCTGCCTCCACAATACCCTCCGAGGTTCTCACCTTCCAGACTTGGCCACATGACTCCACAAGCCCCTAGTTTGGGGATCTTTCTCCCTGCCCTGAGGCAAGCCGAGTGATTCCCAGAGCTGGGACAAGGGTAGGATAGCCTGCTTTACTCCCTCCCAGAAGGGTACAGGTAGAACAAAACACCGCAAGGGTATTATTTGGGGACCCGGAGGGCCCCGCGCTTGAATTCACCCTCATGTTTTCCCACACCCAGAGGGAACGGTCCTGTCGGCGTGGGGCAACCGTAGCACAAGCGTCAAAATTGCCTTTTCCCCCCCAATTCCTTACAAAGTACTTTGTCAGTTGGCGTCTATTGCCTGCCTTAAGTCCTTGACTTGATTTAAGAATCATGATTCCAGATCTTCCTGAGACATCTCGGGCTGGTACGGCTCTTCTCCAAATCAGGGGTTCGACTCGCTCTTCCATCTGCATTTTCTGAATGTCCGGCCTTTGTGGCGAACCCAGCTCGATCCCAGATTCACACACGGTTCATCAATCCTCCCTCCATCAGGGCCTAAATGCTTAGCGCCCCGCTTGTCCGTGGCGAGGCAAGCCTCTCCATCCTGATTTCACAAGCATCAGACGGAGTTGTTTGTGGGGTGTCTTTTGGCAATATTTACCCAAATCTTAACCCGATGCCCCCCGTCCCAAGTCCCAAATGCTGGTGCTGAATGGGAGTAGCATCAACACTGTATCCCATCCCCTTTCACGGGATCAATGAGCTCTACGGCACTCAGACCCTGGGGAGTTGGGGATCCATTCACCAACAGTTCCGGTTCCTTCCCAAACAAATGGGGCCCAAAGTCCTCTGGGGTAAGGGACGACGATCTCATCTTCTGAACTAGTTCCTGCTGACAATGGGCGCTGAACCGGTCATCCTTTGGGCTGGAGGAATGGAAGACTGGATGGGAAATCCTGAAGCTGAGAGCCGTTAGGGGCCAGCAGAAACGTCTCCAGCTTCCTCCTAATCGTTCTCCTAGCTTGTGACCAATGAAAAATGGATTTCCAAGAGTGGAGGCTTTCTTTGTAGCCCGCACAGGCCCAAGTTTCCACTGGATGAGTTTCTAGGATTAAAAGTTTGGGGGGGGCGAGAAGATACCCCCTCTTTGCAAGGGTCTGTTGTGGGATGGATGGGGACAGGCCGGCACAGACTGGCCGGCAGCTTTGCGCGTCAAATAAGTTAAAACATGTTCGTGCCACAGGACACGCTATTTCCTCTGATACGGGGGCAGACGAGGTCCCGATTCACACGTACCCGCAGGGCACAGGGGCAGGATGGCCAGAGGAAGTCCTTAAATTGTGAGACTTTAAACGTGGATTGGACCACATTGTCTAGCAGGGAGGGAGAAAAAACATTTGGAACACGAGGTTTTGGGAGGGTGAAGGTGAAAACTGTATTTTGAAAATAAAAACCTTTAAAAAAAATAAATGTTAAGTAATTTGCTAATGCTAAAGACAATTGGAGAACTTTGTAGAAATAATGGGTTTTGAAATAATCTTTCGCAGTGGAGAGAGCACCAGCCCTGAAATCAGGAGGACCCGAGTTCAAATCCGGTCTCAGACATTTAACACGCCCTATCTGCTGCTCCTGCCTGTGCAACCCCAACTCTGCTACCCTTAGAATCCCTGTGAGCTTTTTCCACCCAGTAATTGCCAGTTTTAAGTTTCGATATTATGGTGATAACCCCAAGTCGTTTTCGTATATCATCATCTTCTCACAAACGTGGGTAGGAAGCTCATAGACTACAAGCAAGCTTCTAATTTTCCCACACCCGACTGGAAAATTAAAATCAAGCAGTACTTTAGTCTGTGAGATTCCCTAAACCCTAACGGGAGGGTCCGTCCGAAGCCATTACCTTGTGGTGGTTTCCAAATGCACCCAAGCTTTTTTATGATCGCCCTGGAGGTTGTGTCCGGCCCAGCCCCACAAACCTGACTCCCCTTAGCGCCTTTTAATCTTGCCAGTTGCTTTTACTACTAAGCTTTCTTGCCCCTTGGGTTTTTGTTGTTGTTTTTTGTTTTTATTTTTAAAGCTTTTTATTTGCATAACATATGTATAGGTAGTTCCTCCACATTGATCTTTACAAAGCTTTCTGTTACAAATTCCCCCCCCCAGTCCCCACCCCTCTCCTAGATGGCAGGAAGTCCACTTCATGTTAATTATATTAAAATACTTGACAAGTTGAATATATGTATACATGTTTCCACACTTATCTTGTTGTGCAAGAACAATCATATCTACGTGAACAAAAAAATATCTGAGAAAGGAAACCCAAGGCAAGCAAACATCGATAGAGAGTATGAGAATGTGATGTTGTGGTCCACATTTCACATCCCTCTCTCTGGGTGTAGATGGCTTTCTTCACTGAACAACTGGAACTGGTTTGAAGCATTTCATTGTTGAAGAGAGCCATGTCCATCAGAATTGAACGTCATATAGTCTTGTTGTTGCCGTGTACAACGATCTCCTGGTTCTGCTCATTTCACTCAGCATCAGTTCCTGCAAGTCTGTCCAGGCCTCTCTGAGATCCTCCTGTTGGTCGTTTCTCACAGAACAATAATATTCCATGACATTCATATACCATAATTTATTCAACCATTCTCCAATTGATGGGCATCTTTTCAATTTCCAGTTTCTTGCCACTACAAAAAAGGGCTGCCACAAACATTTTTGCCCATGTGGGTCCCTTTCCCTCCTTTAAAATCTCTTTGGGATATAGGCCCAGTAGAAACACTGCTGGGTCAAAGGGGATGCACAGTTTGATAGCTTTTTGAGCATAGCTCCAAATTGCTTTCCAGAATGGTTGGATCCGTTCACAGTTCCACCAACAATGTATGAGTGTCCCAGTTTTCCCACATCCCCTCCAACATTCATCGTTATCTTTTCCTGTCATTTTAGCCAATCTGCCAGGTGTGTAGTGGTACCTCAGAGTTGTCTTCATTTGCATTTCTCTGATCAATAGTGACTTGGAGCACCTTTTCATATGACTAGAGATGGTTTCAATTTCTTCATCTGAAAATTGTCTGTTCATATCCTTTGACCATTTATTGATTGGAAAGTTTGCCCCTTGTTTTTAACCCCCCCCCCTTAAACTTTCCATAAAACTTTCCAGACGCTGCCTTTAAGCACATGTCTTCTATGTCTTTTTCACTTAAATCCAGTTTAAATTTCTAGTACAAAACTTCAATAAGGCGGCCCATCTTTCTAAAATCTGGTTCCCGATGCATCCGCTGAAAGTCCCGCTCTAATCAGTCTGGGACAGCCGTGGGGGACACCAGAGCGGATCCACAAGAACGTTGCCAGGGCTGCCCCCCACTCGGGATGTCCGGATCCCGGACGAGCCCCCTTCCCGCAGAGAAAACTCCCCAGGAACGCCCCTGGCTCTGATGAGGCGGGAGCGGTTTGACGTTCTTGCAAGCATGGGTGCTCACGTTGGCAGTCACGCTCTTGACAACGGGAAGGCAGGACTTTTATGTCCTACCCTGAAGGGCAAGCTGCCCTCTCCCATTGTACGCCCCCTCCCCCCCCCCCTTGATTCTCCATTAATTGGATGTCACCGAGTGTGAATCTCTTGTTCCGTTACATAGCCAGGAGCTTGCATTCTTTTCCCCCAGAGGCAATTGAGGTTCAGTGACTTGCCCAGGGTCACAGCCAGGAAGTGTTAAGTGTCTGAGACCAGATTTGAACTCAGGTCCTCCTGATTTCAGGGCTGGTGCTCTATCCACTCTAGCGCCACCTAGCTGCCCCGAGCTTACATACTTAAGGGGGGGGGGATGAAGGCCGGAGGGTCCCTTTCCAAATCTAAGCCCACC
>JAJPUD010010962.1:0-57724 GCA_023553655.1 Myrmecobius fasciatus | reverse complement strand
TTCCCACCATTGCAGAACAACCTAAGTCCTCCTCAGGCCTTTGGCTGTCCAATTTTTAGTCCCCCCCCCCATGAATCTACTTACCAACATTCGAAATGAGCAGCCCTCTTATAAGCAAAAGTGCTCCTCTTCATGTCATGTAGACAGCAAATTTAGTACAGGCCCTACAGGAGCAAAATTAGTCCTTTTCTGGTCTCTTTGGGCCATAGTTGGTCTAATTCAAGGGCTGAAGAACTATTCTTCCCATTGGTTCGGGAGCCAAATTTGTTCCCTTCCGTTCTCTGTGTAGTAAAGTCACTGTTTCTCAGTCTCCTAGTTACCCCAGGTCATCCTCTTGAAACCCCCCAGCTGAAGATGGAAATGGGACCTCCTGTGGAGCATTGCTCAGACTCCCTGTTGAGGCAAAGTACAGGACCCCTGTGGAGACCCCAGGCCAGTCGCAGACCAAAAGGAGTGCTACCCAGGAGTCTGTCCCTTCAAATGAGGACTTTACAGAGCCTTTTTCAACAAAGTAATTCCTCTTCTTCTTTTTTGCCTTTGCAATGTTATTCTTCCTCTAACTTTTCCTGAGAAACAGGAGTCATCCCTAGGCCTCTTTGGAGCAAAAGTAGTCCTCTTTAGCCCTTTCCCAAGTACAGGTGGTACTTTTCAGGCCTTTCTGAGGAAATTCCGTCCTCCTCAGGCCTCTCTGGAGTAATGATATTAGATTTCCCACCCTTCCTGAGTAATGTAAATCTTCCTCATGCCAATACCCGCCCAATTTTTATTCTTCCCCAGGCATTTTCTGAACAATATTAGCAATGAGCAGGCCTGTTCTAAGCAAAAGTGCTCCTCCTCATGTTTCCTGCTCAGCAAATATAGTAGAGGCCCCTTATTCAGGAAAGATAGTCCTCCTCAAGGCTTTATTGACCATAGTTAGTACTCTTCAGGTGAAGGGCTGAAGAAGTCCTCCTCCTGCTTCTTTCCAGCCAAGAGAGACCTCCTCTTGCCTGCTTCTAGCAAAGTGAGTGTTCCTCAGTTTCCTTTTTGTCCAAGTTTGTCTTCTCCAAGACCCTTTTTGAGGAAGGAAATCAGCCCCCCTGCTGAACGAATGTGCAGGCCCCTTGAGGAGACCCCATTTTAGCTGCTGTTCAAAAGGAGTCCTCTGTCATACTCTGTTGACCGTAGATGGTATATTTCAGATTCTTTCTGAGTACAGCAAGTCCTCCTCAGTCCTTTGGCTGACCAAAATTAGTCCTCCTCAGTCCTCCTTTGACCATTGTTAGTACTTTCCATTCTTTTTCTGAGCCAAGTCTGTCCTCCTCAGGACTCTCTTGAGTGATTTTCATTGATTGCAGACCCTTCCTGCACAAAGTAAGTCCTCCACAGACTTTTGACTGACCCAAGAACGTCCTTTTTAGAGGTCTGCTGAATAAATTTTTTCCTACTCAGCACCTCATTGACCACAGTTAGTCCTCTTCTGGCCTTTACTGACCAAAGGCAGTCCTCAGGCCTTTTTTGAGCAAGGTAGGCTTCCTCTAGTGTCTGCTGACCAAAGTCAGTACTCCTCAAGTCCCTTGATGAACAAGGGTAGTTTTTCTCAGGTCCATCTTGAGCAAAGTTCTTTCTCCTCAGTTCCCCTGCTGAACAAAGTTAGTTCTCTGCAGACCCTTTGTTTAGCAATCTTATTCCTACTTAGGCTTCTGCTGAGTAAAATTGGCACCCCTCCCCAGTGCCTCCTATAGCCCTCATGTTGGACAAAGTTCAGGGTGAGCGGGGCTTGCATGCTTCCTCAGGTTGCCCTGTTGGGCAACTTCAGCCCCCCTGCTGAGCATATTCTTCAGGCTCCCATGTCTTAAAATGAATCCTCTTCAGGTCCCCTGCTGAATGAAGTCCTCAGACCCCCTGATGAGCCATGTCCTCAGGTCTCTGCTGAGTAAAGAAAGCTCCCTTAGAACTACCTTCTCTGGCCCTCTGCTGAGCAACGTCAACTTTCTCAAGCCCTTTGCTTGAGGAATCAGTTCTCCTCATGTCCCCTGCCAAGCAAAGTCAGGCCCCTCAGGTCCAATTTGGGATGAAGTCATATCACCAACTTCTATTCCAACCCCTAAGCCTTCCTCAGGCTCTTTGATGAACAAAAATCGGCCCATCTCCAATCTCTGCTGAGGCCCTTTGCTGAGGCAATCATCACCACCCCTCCTCAGTTCTAGTTGTTGGGCAAAGTTAGTCCCCCCTCAGCCCCTCCACAGGCCCCTCGGTCCAAAATCTGCCCCCAAACCTTGATCATGCCCCAGGTGGTGCAGTCAGACAATTGATCAACAGTAGTTATCATCAGTCTTAAATTCCATATATATATATATATATTAGAAGTGCTTTGTTGTTGTTAAGCTTTTATTCTTTCACTTTCACCTGACTTTTTCTGAACCCATTTGAGGTTTTCTCAGCTGTTTCCTTCTCTAGATCATTTTACAGATGAGGAAACTGAGACAAACAGAATTAAGTGCCTGCCCAGGGTCACACAGCTAATACCTGTCTGAAGCTGGATTTGAACTCAGTTCAAACTGAGTCCCAGCCTGGTGTTCTATGCATTGTGTCAATTATGTTGATAATTAAAGATTGGGTGAAAACTGATTTTTCTAAGATGCACTTGGTAAAATCCTTGTGAAGAAACCTTTTTTTTAAATTTGACCCCCATATCTTGGTTTAGATAAGAGTCTTTATAATTTCAGAAATTCCATTTAGTAGGTATGGAAATGATCTGGTTTTGTGATTTGTTCTCCTTTGAGCTCTACCATCTTTTGCAATTTTGATAAACATCCTTCAAAAATCCACCAGGAAGATGAAATTTTCATTCTATTTTTAGCTTAGGCCCACTTCTTGACAAGGGGAATTAGGTTGACATCTCAAAGAAGTGAATGATCCCAGTTATTTTGGGATCTGTCAAATTGTAGTATTGAAAAAAAAATTATTTCTGTTGTTTTCCCTCATGTGGAGTTGTGATCTCAGCCAATGAGTTCCTTCCATTACTAAGTTGATGACATTGTGCTCTAAATAAGCACATTCAATCTGAGGGGTTTTGTAGGCACCATTTGTTAGTAAATGCCTAAAGACACCCTGACTTAGGGGTACCCTAAGGGGGTATGGTCTGCTGTTAGTGGAGAAGCTCCCTTCCCTGAAGATAGACAACTGCAGCTTAGAGTCATGAACCCATTCAGTGACTTGCCCATCACCATGTAGCTAGTTAGTGTCAGAAGCTAGAAGTAAAGTGAGGCCTTCCTTATTCTAAGACTTAACTTCTAAAAGCAGCTTCATGCTGCCTGTGCTTCTGTAGGAACTTGAAAAACCTTTTATTGATTGGAAGGGAATTGAAATATGGTTAAAGGCCTGATAGAGTTCCATGAGTGAATACTATAATGGAGAATTTAATGGCAAGATGAAGAAAGGGAGATTTCTTTGCATTGTATTGGAGAGGACCTGGATCCTAATCCCAGCTCTTCTAATTTCTTAATGATCTTGTACAAGCCAGTCCATCTCTCCTTTGACCTCAGTTTCCTTCTCTGTTAAATGAAAGCTGGAACATATGATCTTTAAGATCCCTTCCAGATCTTGATCTATTTCTCTTCCTGGTGGGTGGTCCAAGAGCATTTCCTATCCTCTTGTTTTCCACATGATCATAGTAACTTACTTTCATATTGGTTTTGTGGTTACAAAGGTGTTTTGCATTTATGATTACATTTGATCCTCATGTTGTGAAATGAGCAACACTATATTATATATATGTATATATATATATATATATATATATTTATATATATTGATGATAAAATGAAGATCTCTAAAGATGAGGTCATGTGGTTTAATAAATGGCAGAGGTTGAAAGAGACGCCATAGTCTTTGACACCAAACTCATTCTCTTTCCATTGTGCCATATCCTTTATCAGAAAAGCTCCTGGAGTGCGGATCATGGAAAATTGCGTGTGCTGTATATAAGCCGAATTGCTGCTCCCTATAGGATTTTTCTCTTTGTGAGAAGGAACATGTTTTCTCTACCCTTTTAGCCAAATTTGGCGTGATGGCGGATGAGAACCAGAGAAAAAAGAAGAGCAATGAGGCATTGAAATTGGCAAAAAGAAGATTTTTCATGATTGGCTACCTCAATATGATTCATTTCAGTCATTCTGCTACTGAGTCCCAGTCAGAGAAAAGAGCTCCTGATCTAAAACTTTGCTCAGAATTTATATAATCCATTTTCTGGCTTGCAGATACAGCTTCAAAGTTCTGGGAAATATTTTTCATTGATGCCTTACTCTTTCCCACTTCCTAAGGTATTTTAAAAATGGGAGTATTGAAATTGCTAATTGTTTATGTCTTGAAAGGGAATTCTAGACATGTTAATAAAAGCCTATTTTAATGGCCCGTATATCTGGTCTGATTTGACAGACTAAGAATTAACCATATGTTTTGTAATTGGCTTCTTTTCTTCATTCAAGTTAGATTTATTCAGTTCCTAGTATATGGATAACCCAGGGCTAAAAAGTAAAGGGGACAGAAAGGAAATTCCAGACAACTTTGACCTTATGAGCTTTTAAAACAAGAAGGGAGACAAGACATGGATACAGCAAAAAGCTAGCAAATTGAGTCAGTAGGTGATTGAGGATATGGATGGAAGATATCCATAGAAAAGGGAGGTCAGCTAGATGGCACAGTGGATAGAGCAGCAGCCCTACAACCTGAGTTCCAATTTGGACTCAGACACTTAACATTTAACACTTCCTAGCTATGTGATCCTGGGCAAGTCACTTAACCCCAATTGCCAAGCAAGAAAACGAAAAACGAAAGAACAACAGAGAAAAGAAAAGGGAAGTCAGTGAGTAGGGGAATTGTCAAGAGAGATTTCATAAAGAAATTGGAGCTCAAAGGAGTGGTAGAAATAAGGGGAAAGGAAGGAAGGGCCTTTCTGATGCAGGAAAATGGCACAAGCAAAGGCTTTGAGCTGGTGATTATCATGTACAGTAAGGACAAAGCTGAATATGCTTACCTAGAACAATATTTAAAAGTGGATTTAGAATTGGATGGAACCCCAGTTATCATCTGTTCCAACTCTGCCATTTTGGAGATGAGGAAACTGTGGCTAAAGAGAGGTTATAGTGACTTACCCAACTAGCTTAATGGAACCCTAATTCAAACCCAGATTTCCAGGCTCTTCTTCTAGTGCTTTTTCTGTTGCTTGGAACTGGGCTACAAGCTTTCAAGTTCCAGGCTGATGAACATCTTTTTCTTTTTCTTTTTTTTTTATTAAAGCTTTTTATTTACGGAACATTATGAGTAATTTTTCTACATTGACCTTTGCAAAATTTTCTGTTCCAAATTGTTCCCTCCTCCCCCCACCCCCTCCCCTAGAGATCATCTTTTTCTTAAAGATTTTTGAAGCACCCTTATTTTATGGGAAGAAATGTGACAGGAGTATTTAGGATAACTTGGAAGCAGAGCCTGACTTAAATCTCCTTCTGCCTGGGGTCCAATGTACAAGTGAAAGGATTTGCCCTATGGGCAAGGCTCTCCATTCATGGCTCTTTGCTGGCCCACAGGACCAGAGTGGCTTTCCCCAGACAGTATCTGGCTACCTCAAGTGAAGCCACATGTTCTAGCTTCCTTTGGCACTAGCTGAATGACTACTTATGATGTTGTAGAAGTGGTTCAACTTAGTTTAATCCATCAAATGTCAATTAATTACTTGCTGTAGCTCAGGCATCATGCCAGATGATAGGAATACTAGGACAAAAACAAAATCACACCTTTCCTTTTTATATATATATATAAAGCTTTTTATTTACAAAACATATGAGTGATTTTTCAACATTGACCTTTGCAAAAACTTTTTTCCCCAAGCTTTTCCCCTCCTTCCCCCCACCCCCACCCCTAGATGACAGGTAATCTAATACATGCTAAATAGGATAAATTATATGACAAATACAATGCATGTATACATATCTATACAGTTATCTTACTGCACAAGAACCATCAGATCTAGAAAGAGAAGAAGAAAAAACAACCTAAGAAGGAAAACAAAATGCATGGAAATATTCACAGAAAGCTTTAAATTGCTGTGTTGAATCACACCTTTCTTTGAGGAGCTAATGTCAATGGGGACAGGGAAAATACAATGTATTATGAATGAATATAAGGTTTGGATGATGGAGGAGGGCACTCTCAACTTAGGAGTTGGGGAAGGCTTCATGGAGGAGGTAGCGATTGAGCTGAGCCTTGAAGAAAGATCACAATTTGGAGGAGAATGCACATTCTAAACATTGGGAAAAATTGTAAAGATTAGTCTAGTTCAGGGAATAGCTGGTAAGTCATCTTGGCTTCGATACAAGAGTGCATGAAGAGGACTAATGAGAAATAAGGTTAGATGGGTAGGTTAGGGGCCAGATTGTAGGCCATAAAATGATTCTCTGGGAAGTTTATGTTTTATCCTAGTGGCAATAGGGAATCACTAAAAGTTTCTGGGCATGGAAATAAAGCAACCAAAGCTATGCTTTAGGACAGTTACATTTATGGAAAATAGATGAGAGAAAAGAAAGTTGAGAAAAGATAGATAATAAGATAGAAAAAGGAGCCTTTTGAGAGAAGAGTAAAGGAAAAATACAAGCTTATGAAACTGGATATCTGTGAATATGGTGGTACTGAAAGTGAAATAAGCAGAGTTTGGAGAAGGACTGGTTGGGGAAGGGAGAAGATGATAAGTTATCTTTTGGATGTATGGAGTTTACACAGTCTCTGTGACATCCAGGTAGAGATAATTCATGTTCTTCAGGCCATTGGAAGTGTAAGATGAGAGCTCAATAGAGATGTTAGGACAATACATATCTCTATATACACATATGTATCTCTCTGTCTCTCTGTGTATTTATATGTATATAAGTAAACAAATATAGGTATGTGTATATATCACACACACATATGTATATATATATATATATATATATATATATCTTTCTGTATCTCTCTCTCTTTATGTATGTGTATATTCAAGACAGACAGAGAGACAAAGAGACAGACACAGACACTGGCAGAGACAGGCTTGAAAGATGTCTGTATAGAGATGCTAAATGAACCCAAGGAGGTAAATGACGTCACCGAGTGAGAAAGAATAGTGAGACAAGAGAAGAAGATCTCTGCAGATACTTAAGGAATACCCATATTCAAAGGGGCAAGACCTATATCTAAGCTTCTTAAACTGTGGCTCATGACCCCATATGTATCACAGAACTGAATATGGCCATCATGAAATTATGATTTAGTATCAGTAAATGATTGATTTGTATACCTATTTTATATACCTATAATACCTAAGGTCGTCTAAAAATTATTTCTTGGATAAAAAGAACTCATGAGTGGAAAAAGTTTAAGAAACCCTGGTCTAGCTAAACTGACAAAGGAGAACAAGGAATGATGGGATAGAAAGGGGAGAACCAGAAAAAAACAATGCCATGGAAGCCAAAGGAGGAGAGAATACCCTAGAAAACACAGGGGATGGGAGGTAATGTCAATTATTTGAATTAATTTAATTTAATTAAATGACTAAAATAGGCTTGGAATTCCCTTTCAAGGCACAATAACTTAATATTCTGATAACTTGACTTCAGCGGCCAAATGCTGCAGAGACATTAAGGATCTTGTTCAGGCGTGGCTTGAACTAGATGACCAATGTGATTTATCATCCATGAGATTCTGTGATCCTCAGTTGAGATTTAGTAAGTACTTAATAAACCCATGCAGATCATTAACTTATCCACATGAAAAGTCATCATTCCCCTCCTACGCTAACCCTTCTTTCATCTGAACTTCCTTATTACAATGGAGGCCACCACCATCCTTTCAGTGATGTACTTGACTTGTCACTAGTACTCACCTCACGTATTCCATCTGTTACCAAGACTTGTCAATTCTACCTTCACAAGATCTCTCATAAATGTCTCCTTCCTCATTTCCACCTCCTGGCTTTTCTTCAAGTCCCAGCAAAAATCCCACCTCCTCCAGGAAGCCTTTTCTGATCTCCCTTAATTTGAGTGTCTTCCCTTACTTCTTTCTATCCGGTATATAGTTTGCTTGCATATGTTGTTTTTATGTTATCTCTCCCACTAGATTCTAAGCTATTTTAGGGCAAAGGCTGTCTTTTGCCTTTCTTTGTACCCCTGGAGTTTAATTCGGTGCCTTATGCATAGTAGGTACTTAATAAATGCTTATTGACTGACTGATCAACAGAATGCTCCCTGATTAGGGAGAGCTGAGGTTTGTACATTAAAGGAAAACTATTCTTTTTGTTCAAAACTCCTGCCCTGGAGTACTTAAGACTTCTTTCCGGGTCTCACTCAGAGGTACCGCCTCTCAGCTTTCAGTGATGTCTCTCTGCATTGCCTTTTATTATTATTATTATTATTATTAATCAAGGACATATTGTAGGCCCACCCCAACCCTAACCCTAAACTTCTGTAAGGTCTGCTACATTTTTGCCATTACACCCCCAGCTTTTTGCAGTGTCTTGCATGTAGTAGGCACTTAATACATGTTTGTGGGATTGAAAGGAATGCAATGATGGGAGCCATAATAAGTTCTAGCCTTTGAAACTTTTCAGAATTTTACAAAGAGCCCAAACAACTTGGGGTAAGGGTGGAGAACGCAACTTATGTGTTCATTATTTCAAGATTACATGGGGAAGGTTTTTTTGTTTAGTGGCTTTAATTTTCCCATGGAATTATGAAAATTTGCAAATGGAATTTTTATTTGGTTGTTTCAATTGTGTCTGACTCTGTGACTTCATTTGGGGTTTTCTTGGCAGAGATACTGGAGAGATTTGCCATTTTCTTCTCTGACTTATTTTACAAATGGGGAAACTGAGGTAGCAGGACAAAGCTACTTGCCCACAGTCATACAGCTTGTAAGTGTCTGAGGCCAGATTTGAATTTAGGATTTCCTGACTCTCATTCCCTCTCCACCCATCCTGCTCCCCAAGACCTATGCTTAAAAATAATTGAGCTTTCTTAAGGCAGGCAGGCAGGCATATTAACATCTGGGTCCACATTTTCCAGAGGAGGAAGCCGTGACTATGGGAAGTTCAGAAACTAAGTATCTGAGTCAGGATTTGAACTCAGATCTTTCGATTCTAAGGCCATCACTCTATCTGCCACCTTGAAGTCTGGGACTATTTAGCCTTGAGCAAGGTCATTTACCTTTTTCTTTCAGTTCCTCTTCTTCCTGAAGAAAAAAAGGGAATAGGGCTGAAATAGAGGACATAGAGCAGGAGGGCTTAAACTGGAGACCAAACTAGATTTTGGTTTGTTTACTTTATAAATTTATTTCAGAAGAATTTATTTCTTTTGTAATCTTACCTATTTTATTTTATGCATTTAGTAATCTCATTCTGAGGAGTCCATAGGTTTCACTAGACTGCTCAAAGGATTCAGGACAGAAAAAAAAACAAAGAACCCCTGACCTCCTCCTGATATCTTCTTCCTCCTCTTCCTCTTTCTCCTCCTCTTCATCATCATCATGGCAGCAACAATGGCTAACATTTATGTAGCACTTAATACATGTGCTGAAGAGTTTGCTATTATGACCCCATTTGATCCTCACAAAAGCTGTGGGAGGTAATGCTACTATGGCCTCGGGTTTACAGATGGAGAAACTAAAGCAAATAGGTTAAGGGAGGGGCCCAGGGTCACACAGTCAGTCAGTATCTGAGGCCAGATTTCAATTGAAGTCTTTGGGACTCCAGGTCCAGGGCTGTATCCATCCACTGGGCCACTTTGATCCTTTCCAGCCCAGAACTCTAGGGATGGAACTGCAAGTGACTGAATAGGGATGATGAATTTCTTATTCAGGGGGATCCAACCTTTAAGGAAAAAGGGCTGCAATGCTCAGGAAACTTTCCCTCTTCTTTTCTTTTTTTTTCTCCCCCTTATTTTCTGCAGAAAACCACTAGCTAGGGCCTCACCTCCAAAAGGTTGTTCAGCCTGGGATTTCCTAAGAACTTTTTCTTAAGGCATTATTTCGATCCTTTGATTAAATGTGATAATCACCATTCATATTATTAGTGGGCTCAGATACAGTCTATTCATAATATGTCAATATCACATTTCCCTTGGGGTGCACATTCCCCCTTATCCATTTGAAAATTAATCCCTTAAAACTCTGTCTGAAAAGCCTAATTATTATGTAAATCCCAAGTTGCTTTTTTTTTGAGGTTTTGTATTACAAACCCTCTATTTTTCATCCAACTAGTTTCTCATGGATTTGTTGCATATCTATGCATATTTTGTTTGATATTAATTTATTCATATTGATGATGAAAAGATCTCATTTTTTAAAACATAATAAATGAGTTGTGATTAAAACAATCAATGAAAACAAAGGAGATTGAAGTTATTTGCAATCTGGCAAATGATTTTCTCATTTTCTGAATTGCAAGTCACTATACAGGAGTGTAGAGAACCTGGGAATTTTGAGAAACCTGGATTTTGATCTCCAGTCTTCCATTTTCCTAGCTGTGTGGCCCTAGGCAGGTCATTTAACCCATCCACCTGGGCTTTTGTTTCCTCATGAAAAAATATCAAAATTGGACTAGTTGAGCACTTAGGTCTTTTTCCAGAGCTCAGTCTGTGATCCCATAATCTTTTGACCTTGGAGGTCCATTATAATTCCAAACCTGGAACCCTTTGGATTTAGCATAGCAAACTAGATATGCCAAAATTGTACTGAAACTGATGAAATGAATGTAGACAACGTATTTCCCTGGGGTAATAATAATGGCTGATCTTTGCATACCGCTTTTTGAGGTCTGCAAAGTGGTTTCTCACTCGCTCCTCACAATCCTATGAGATAGGAGTTGTTAATAACTCCCATTCAGAGATGGGGAAACTGAGGCTCAGAAAGGGTAAGTGAATTGTCCAGGAAGATGAGCAAGAAGGTATCTGGGGAGGACTTAACCTCGATTTCCCCAACTCCATGTGTAGAAGCCTATTTCCACATCACATTATCGTGCTGTGAATGTCTGCTTTTCTCTTGCTAATGCTAGTTTTGTTTTTGTTTTTGTTCTTGTTTTGGAGAGGCAATTGGGGTGAAGTGACTCAGCCAAGGTCACACAGCTAATAAGTGTGAAGTAAGAATCTGAGGCTGGATTTCAATTCAGGTCCTCCTGACTTCAGGGCTGGTGCACTATCCACTATCCCACTAATGCCAGTTTTCAAGAACTAATACCGACATGAAACTTGGAATATTATGGACAAGGCATGGTGTTAGTCTTTATTCTGGTTGCAAATGCAAATATTGATGCCAGGATGAGAAGCTTTAAGTCTTCTCTTTGAGCCTAAGAGACCCTGTGGACAAAAAGCTGGCTGAGCACCCAGCCCCAAAAGCAAGTCCAAGTCCCAGAGCCTTCCTGTGAAGGTATCGAAGTCTTTCATCTCCACTTTCCCAAAGTTCTAACTGGCTACTACTTCAAGGATGAAAACATATTTCTCTTTATAAAAAACTTCCTCAAAAAGGGAAAAACCACTCTTTCCATTTTCCATTTAAGTAGCTTTCTCTGCTTCCCCTTAATAAAAGGGAAAGGACATGAAAACAAGAGTCTAAAAGCTTTTTGTACCACTGGAGGATGGCTTTTCCCCCCCTCTCTTTTTCTTCACAGTCATACTGTTCCCACCCACCCAACGCTTTTACTGTGGCTCTCTGCATGGTGCCAAAACAACTGGATGAAAAGGGAAAACTGAGTCAAGCACATGTTGAGTTTTGGTTTTTGTTTTGTTTTGTTTTGTTTTGTTTTGTTTTGTTTTTGACACAGATGCAAGCAATTGAATAGTTTGAATTCTCCAGTGCTGGAACCAAACTCTGGCAATGGCGTGGCCTTTCCCCTCAGGCCCCAGAGGCAGGTCCAATGTGCTTCAGCATTAGAAAGTGGAGACTGAACCAATTTGTCAGTGGGTTTGGTGAACACAGAGTGCCCATCTGGATGGTTGGGCCCAGGAAAGGAAACTTTTTCATCCATCACAGATTCTTCTCTCATTTGTCTAAAAGATACAGATAATTATCTCAATTCTCCATTTCATTTCACTCTGCCTTCACAGACACAGCCGGAGAAGAAAGCATTTTCCAATGTGCTAAATTGTGGTAGGTACACCCCCCTTTTCAGGGGGAAGGCTGAGATGAAAAGATGATGGCTTATTTGGGAGCCATCAACCCAATTCAAGGTAGGCATTCAGTGTGCCAAAAGAATGGGAGACCACAAAGTGGTCTGGGAATTTTCAGTGCTAGCTAGACAAAATAATAATGACTTATTTTCAAATCCTTCAGGCAGCCTGAGTAATTTTGATTATATGGGTAATGTTGTCCATGATAAGAAATGAGCCTAGGGAAGGGAATTGGTGCATTCATTTTCATGTAATTTAATTTTTCTTCCACTTTTTCTTTATTTTTAATGGATATATTTTGGCTTATTGCATTATTCTAAAAATCCCAACATACATTTTGATGCTGCATTTTGATATGCCCAATCCCTAAGAAAAGACTTTTTATTTGTATCCCCAGCATTTAGCACGGTCCCTGGGACATGGTAGGTATTTAATAAATGTTTATTGATTGATTGATTGAAAAATTAAGCAACAAAAGTATCAAAGTATGATTTTAATTGATAGTTGTATTCATATGCAACCTTAGATGCTTCAGTTCTTCATTTGTTAAAAGAGTGAATGAGTCTAAATTATATAACAATGTTAACCCCTTTCCCCCCCCAATGTCACATAGCCAGGATTTCTCAGAGATATGACTCGGTCATTCTGATTCAACTCTGCTCATTGTGATCCCAAAGCTGGTGCTGTATACATTATGCTCTTTTGTTTTATCTTCATGTGAATAGTTGTCATAATTGTGTATTTTTGCTGTTGTTGTTTTTGTTGTTGTTGTAAACTAGACTTATGATTTTATTAGTATGGAGAACTCCCCAAGAAGCAAGTTCCCCTTCTCAGGGCAGATTGGTGCCTTTTCTGGGTCTTATTTTCTGAAATAGTGATCCTGGATACAGAGAGGCTAAGTGATTGACACAAGCAGTATGTTTCAGAGATGGGACTCTAAGGTCAGTTCTTTTTCCTACACCATGCTGAATTTTAGTTGTTAGCAATGAATTTTGTGGTTTGGCTTTCTTCGCTCTGGGTCACTTTATTATAGTCTTTCCATGTTTCTTTGAATACTTCATGGTCGTCATTCTTTATGGTATAATAACATTTCATTACATTGATGGAGCACCAATTGGATTGTTTCTAGTATTTTGGTATCAGAAACAATGCTGCAATGAATATTTTCATAGAAAGAAATCTTTTCTTGTTGTGAATAATCAGTAAATCCAGTAATAGGATCAATGGGTCAAGGGATATGAACAATTTTGTATTTTTTCTTTCTTAATTCCAAATCATTTTACAGAGCTGTTCAACTAATTCACAGTTTTCCTAGCAGTGAATCAGAGTCCCTATTTTCAGTCATTTCTACCAATACTGAATTTTAAAAAACTTTTTACTGTTTTTTGCCAATTTGATGGGTGTGGAATGGTACCTTGGGGGTATTTTAATTTGAATTTCCCTAATTATGAATTATTTTGAAAACTTTTTGGATGACTGTTAATTATTTACATTTATTCTTTTGAGAATTACTTGTTCATATTCTTTGGCCATTTATCTATTAGGGAACAGCCCTTTATCTTATGGATTTACATCAATTCCATAAAGATTTCAGATGGCAGACAATTAAGTAGACATGATTGATGAAAAGATTTTGTCAGAGTCTTAATCTCTCTTTTTTTTTAGATCAGAGATTAACCCAGAGTCCTCAGACCCCTAAGGGCTCTCCAAGGGATAGAGTTCAGGGTTTCTGTAACCTTGGATGAGAAAAAATATTATAGCTTTATTTCCACATAATTAGTTGTTTTTTGTGATCTGATATATTTATTTTATACATTTTAAAATATTGTTTTGAGAAAGAGCCCATAGATTTTGCCAGATTGCCAAAGGAGTGTATCATATAAAAATAGTTAGGAAACCCTACTATAGAGGAGTGTATTTTGTTAGTCTGTTAATAATTGAAGAAGCCTAATTTGTCTTTTATAATGTCCATATCTCCCTAACTCCAGATCCAGTAGTCTGTCCACTATGTCAAGCTGCCTCTCATAGGCAGTATTTGAACCCAGATCCTCTGATTCCTCCTGTTCTCCTAAGATAACCTCTTTTTTTCTCTTTTGCTAATGTTCAGGGAGATAAGTTTAAGTACTGCTTTAGTCATAGCCCATAAGTTATGGCAAGCCCAGTCATAATTTCTCACTTTAATTTTTTATTGTTTTTATGATTTACTTTTTGGTGCAATTATTTAGGATGTTAATTTTTAATCTTTAGGTCCACATATTTTGTTCAAATTTCCTTTAGTCATTATAATTTCATAATTTATGTGAAGGGCAAGCTTAATGGTTTTGTCTTTTGTATTTATGGGTTATTTGTGCTGTACCATGAGAGAAAAGTGTGTGTGTGTGTGTGTGTGTGTGTGTATAGCCACCTACCATGGGAGCCTGGGAAATATATGCATTTCCCTATGCAGAAAGAAGTCTCCATAGGTCTATGAAATACATTTTGCTCAATATCTCATCTGTCTGTAATTTCCCTCTTGTTTATCTTTTGTTAGATTTGTCAAGCTTTGATATAGTAATGTTAACTTCAGATAGAATTAATGTCTTACTGCCTAGGTCTCTTTATAATTTCATCTAAATTTTCCCTGAAAAGCCTGATTCTTATTTATGATTTTTTATCAATGTATTAAATACTCTTATTTACTAGTTATGCCTTTATTTGCATATGGATATGTTTCACTAGATATAGTATCATTATCAGAGTTTAGATTCCCCTGCTCATCTCTCCTCAAAGTCTCTTTGTTTCCTATTGCCTTAAACAAAAATTAATTGCAGCTCCTAATGTTTTGACTCAGTTGAAGAGAACAGGTTTCCATCTAGCCCTTACCTGTGTGACTACCTGTACTTTAGATGTGTTTCTTTTAACACTGAGATTCCACCAACTTTCTGACTGAAATACACTAACACCAGTCACTAGCAAAACCTGGTTCTTGCTCCTCTTTCCCTCCCTCCCTCCCTTACTTCTTTCTCCCTTTCTCCCTTCCTCTCATTTGCCAAAGCAACCCCCCCAAGTTTGAAACTCAACTGCTACTTAGGGAAGCTCACTTCTTCCAGGTGTTTAACAAATTGTTATGGCTTCTTTTCTACACTCCACTCTGCAATTAATTCCTTCATCACAGTGAATTTAGTCGATGGAGGTTGAAGGCCTTAACTGAAAACATTTTGCCCCTCTATTAAATTTTATTATATATATATGTATATGCATGTATATACATATATATATAGTTCTGTTGTAGTAATGTTATCATTTGTTATCTTCAAAAAATCAGCATGAGGCATCTTGTTGACTGTTTTGTTCTCAACTCAGTTTTCTTACTCCCTGCCCTCACACACAGCCAACTATCCCACTCACCAGCTGCTAAAAAAAGTTTCTTATTTTTGTAGCAATCCAGTTGAAGTTTCGTACATCCCCCTCTTTTCTGCCCATACCAAAAAATAAGATCCCAAGTTTGCAATTTTAAAAAAAAACCTTCTTTTTTATAGTTGCTTATAAAAGTGTCATCCAGGAATCACCTCTGTCCCCTCTACCAACTGATTAGTTATTTCATTATACTTTTGCTGTGCTAGAGTTCAAGATATAGTAGTGTTACTCTATTTTTTAGGCCTTAAAAGCAGACAAAAAATCTGAGATCTCCATATTTTTTGAGGTCTTCATAATCCACAGAAAGGGCAAAACCTCTATTCTGACCTGCTCAAGCCCAAATACTCCCTTGTAGACTTAGCCCAAGAAAGTGGCTAGGCATAGAACATCAGGGCTGAAAGGAACCTTAGAGATCATTTTTTTTTCTAGTTCTTCATTTTACAGAATGGGAAACTGAGACCTTGAGGGGCAGTGGGCTGCCCAAGATCAACCAGATTCTAGGTAGGTAGAGCTGAGGTTGAAACCCATGCTCTCTGACTCCAAATCCACCTCACCAGTTGCTGAAATGGAAGATTTTCTTCCTTGTGTTATAGAAGGAAAGCAGACTAGTTTTTGAAGACCATCCTGACCTTTAAGAGTACTCAGCTCTGAGAAGAATAAACAAAACAGGCCAGAGAGGTAGGCAAAGTAAGCCTCCGCTAGTTCCTTGTTGAGTTAATTGTAGAAAATAAGCTTTAAAAATAGTGAATTGGAGAAATTTTGAATGCATGCTTTTAAGACCCCAGTTCATTTGTTTTAGAAAATTAAGTAGCCATTTGTGCAGCTGCTGGCTTTTCTTCTTTTAAATCACCGATTCTCAGAAGAGTTGATTTAATAATGGCTCCAAATGGACTTTTGGAACATTTCAGGCTCTGCTGATTGTCATCCAAACCTTAATTGCTCAGTTACTTTGCTCTTATTATTCTTTCTGAAAGAACTTATTCCATATTTGCATCTCTCTCCTTTGGCTGATTTCTAAGCAAGAACTCTGATAGAGGAGCTTAGCACTAAGTAGGATGTGCTCCATTCTTCCTTTAAAAACAGAACATCCAAAAAAATAATAAAATAAAAACACAACATCCTTCCCCTCCCCACACACACGTACACAAATTCAAGACAATCTGCCTCATTTTAAAAATTTAACATAATTTTTTATTTACCGTATTTGTATTCAAGTGTTCATTTTAATGAAATAGTATATCACTAGGTATGGAGTCAGCAAGACCTGAGTTCAAATTCAGCTTCAGGCACTAGTGTAACCCTTGCAAGTTACTTAATCTCTCTCTGCCTCAGTTTTCTCATCAGTAAAATAGGGGTAGTAAATAGCATCTTCTTCATGGGTTGTTCTTAGGATCAAATGAGATATATTTATAAAGGGCTTATCATGGAGCTTAACATGTAGCAGGAGCTTGTTCCATTCCATTGCAAGGAAATGTACTTTCCGGTTTGGCAATGATATTTTGAAGTTTTAAATTAATATATGCAAATCAGTAATATCCTCTAAAATAAGAAATGAAGGCTAGTGTGTGAAATTCTGGCCACGGTTTTGTGCAAGTGTCTGTCTGTCTTTATGCATTGAATCATTATGCATTGTGATCAGTGACTTGTAACCCAGCACAGTAGGGGGCAGAGGGGAGAAATGAATGAACTTTGTAAGCAACATTTGTGACACTCAGACTTGTGTGGTTGAAGTGGCAAGGAGGAGGAAGAGAGGGAGCAATAAAGGGAGAAAGCAGGAGCAAGTTGTTTTGCCTAAGCTCCTTTAGGAAAAAAGCAGTGAATGGTGTATAGTGTATTTTAAGTGAGAGAATTACTGAATTTTCAGTTTGGAACAGATTTCAGGTCTTTCTGATTTTAAGTGCTACTCTCTAACCATTGCACCATCCAAGTTACCTCTCCTTACGTAACACAAGTCTTTCCTTGAAGAGGTTTTGTGAAGGGGAACTCAGTGCCCTTGGGAGGCAGCCCCTTTCCACTTTGGAAGAATGTAATAGAAAGTTCATCCTTACATAGAACCTAAATCCCCACCTTTCCTTACATCTGTGGTTCTCAAAGCCTGGGCCAGTGGTCCCCCTTGGGATCCCTGAGCCCATTTTGGAGCCAAACTATTTTCATAATACAAAGATATTTTAATTTCTAATTTGGTAAATATGAATAACTATAGCAGAAGGAGAGGAGTCCTGAACAATTTTTTTTAATAAAGGGATCCTGAGACCCAAAAGTTAGAGAACCACTCCTCTCCAAATTAGCCACTGTTGAGGGGATAAAAAAAAACAAGTTTAATCTCTTGCTTGCTTGACATTTCTTCAAATACTTGAAAACAGCAATTATATCACATCCTGACCTTTGTCTTTGCCTGGATAAAACATGGTCAAATTTTCTCTTTTCTACCCATCATTTTAGAATCACAGACTGTCCAATTTGGAAAGGCTGTCCTGAGTTTGAATCCTGTTCCAGTCACTTACTGGATGTGTGACCCTGGTAAGTCATTTAACCTCAAAGCCTTAATTCCAAAACTGTGTATGACACCAGAACCTACTTCCCAAGACTTTTGTGAGGATCAAATGAAATAATATACATAAAGCATTCTGCAAAACTTAAAAGCACTAATTAAGTTGGTTTTAATAAAAGAATCCCTTCTTTCAACATAGCTAACATATGGTCATAGGTTGTTTGTTTGTTTTTTTAACCCAAAAAGGTATCACAGTTTAGAGGTGGAAGGTACCTTAGGAGTCATTTTATTTCTTTTTTTTTCTTTTGGTTTCTTTTTTTATTATTAAAGCTTTTTATTTTCAAAACATATGCATGGATAATTTTTCAGCATTGACCCTTGCAAAACCTTTTGCTACAAATTCCCCCTTCTTCCCTCCCCTAGGCAAGTAATCCAAAATATGTTAAACATGTGCAAGTCTTCTATACATATTTCCACAAACATCCTGCTGCACAAGAAAAATCAGATCAAAAATGAAAAAAAAGAGAAAGAAAATGCAAGCAAACAACAGAAAAAGAGAAAATGCTATGTTGTGTTGAAAAGAGCCACATCCATCAGAGTGGATCATCGTATAATCTTGCCATGTATGAGGAGTCATTTTCTCTTGCCCCTTCATTTTGAAACTAAGGCCCAGAGAGGTGGAATCACTTTTTTAATGTCACACAGCTGGAGTGGTAGATGTAGAGGTAAAATCCAAAGCCAGGTCATCTGACTCCAAATCAAAAGCTCTTTCCCCTGTTTCATGGGAATTCTCTTTTTATAGCTAGTCCATTCCATTAGATAGCAGTTCTCAAACATTTTGGTCTTAGAGCTCCTTCTTAAAATTTATTGAGCATTTCCTCCCTCCCCCATCTTGTTTAGTGGGTTATAGCTACTGATAGTAACCTTTTTTAAAAAAAATATTTATTAATACTTTTTATTTGCAAAACATATGTATGGGTAATTCTTCAACATTAACCCTTACAAAGCTTTATGTTACAAATTTTTCCCCTCTACTCCTCACCCCTCCCCTAGATGGCAGGATACATGTTAATTATGTTAAAATACTTGACAAATGGAATACATGTATACATATTTCCATACTTACCATTGTTGTGCAAGAAAAATCGTGTTTACAAGAAAAAAAATCAGAGAAAGGCAACACAATGCAAGAAAACATCGATAGAGAGCATGAAAATGTTATGTTGTGGTCCACATTTCACATCCCTCTCTCTGGGTGTATATGGCTTTCTTCACTGAACAATTGGAACTGGTTTGAAACATTTCATTGTTGAAGAGAGCCATGTCCATACTGATAGTAACCTTGAGAAATTAAAACCTCTTAGTAGTTTTATAAAAATTGAAAATAATTTTGACTTTTGTGGACTCCCCGAAAGGGTGTCAAGGACCACTGGGAATCCCTACCCTTTTTTTTTGAGAATTACAATTGCTAGGTGTTAGACTCTTCCTCCCCTCCCCCCCCAAGCCCTCCAAAGAAACTTTTTCAGTGGGCAGGGTTTTTCTCTTTCTCTTTTGACATATTTATTTTTATTTCTATTTTCCCCTCTAATAGGTGCCCACCCCTGATTCTTAGTTCTATCTTAGGGCCATGCAAAATACATCCCATCTTTCATTGTTGATAGGGACTATTTAAATTTTTCCTTGTGATCCCGGTGCCAGTGCCAGCATGTGTCTGCAACACATTATGTACTTCATACATGCTTCGTATTAATATTGACGAATAAATGAAAAAATATATTATTAAATGTTGGGAGGGTTGAAAACAATTACACTTTGAACCTGGATCAGATAATTTGTTGAGAAAGAGGAAGGAAGGAAAGAAGAATGATGCTTTGATAACTTGTCCCTTTTTGTTTTCTCCCCCTGTGAGGTTTTTCTCTAGAAGTTATTAATTTCCTGTTGCCTTTTTTTTTTTTTTTTTGGTCCTTTCTATTTCTGGAGGTGATAATAATCTTCTCCTTGCCTTAATGTTATTGAATTTTCTCCCGTTCTCCCCCTTTGCCCTTGACAATGGGCTGGGCTAGCATCGCGATGCGTGGAGGGTATGCTTGGCGCCTCTGAATCACGTGGCAGCAGTGCGTAGGGCCTCTGGGAAGCGGAGTAGCCGCACAGCTGGCCGAGCACGTGGCAGAGCCGGGAGCTGCAGAGCCCGAGTAAAGCCCTTTTGGACTGAGAGGACAACACCAGGGGCAAGGCCGTGGGGCAGATCACCAGCCATTAGCGGTTCTGAACCAGTTGGTGGAGCGGGCCAGCAGGAGCCATGGGAAGCTGCTGCTGCAGTTGCAAAGACGAAAACGTCTCCGAACAAGAGGAAGAGTGTGCGCAGTTGCTGGAACCCCCCGGCGAGGAGGACGGGGACGCCACAGACGATTCTGTGGACGGTCAGGGCGAAGAGGCCATCCTGAAGTCCATCCTGGCCAAGACCGCCAGCAGCATCATCGATGTGGCCGCCGCCCAGTCGCAGCGCCTGGGCCCAAACGAATGCATGGATCGAGCCCGCCTGTATCGCAACCGGCTGGCCAAGCTCAATCACCCCGTTGTCAGCGGACGCGGAGGCGCCAGGGGCGGGACCAGCTGTGGCAGTGGAACCTCTCGGGGTGGGCTACGGAGCTACTGGAAGAAGAAAGAGCCCCCGCCCGAGAGGCTTCCATCTCTTACCAACTACCCTCACCGCGTGTTGGCCGACGCCCAGGTCCCCTATGCGGACGTCCAAGAGGCCATCCACATCGCAGAGGACGCCCATCGAGCTATGCAGCACGTGCGTGTTCAGCCCCAGGAGGAGTTGGTCGTGCATTTCGAGGTCGTGTGAGCATTGGCGGGGTCCTGGAGAGTGCCCTCCGCCTCCCGTTCCAATCCCCAGCGCCCGGGTGAATTCGTGGGTGTCCCATCGTAACTCGGTCCGGTTCCCTCCCTGTCCCCATCCCCAATCCCGGTCGGGGTCCGGGCCCCGAGCCCTAGCCCCAGCCCCAGGCTGTACCCTTTTACAGGCCTCTTTTAGCTAGGGGCCCTAGCAAAGCGGTGGCGGTGGCGGTGACAAGGGTAGTCGCCGTCTGGGTCTCCAGTCAGCAGCAGAGGAGCAGAGCAGAGAGAGTCCGGGGGAGGAGACCACAAGACCCGAGGAGGCCTTGGCTGCATCGACTTCACCTCCGAGCCGCTGACTCCCACCGCCCCATTTCCATTTCCCCTGCCCCTGCTCGGGCCCGCTTTTTCTAGCAGAGCATACCTTCTCCTCCTCCCCCTTTCCCCCTTTTTCCTCCCTCCCAAAGCCAGGATGTGCAGCACCTGAACTCACAAAGGTGCTTAATAAAAGTTTTCGTGCATTGAATTGAATTGTGTGACTGCGTTTCTTTTCTGCTCTGCCCCCCCCCCCCGCATTTAAAATTTTTTTTTTATTTACAATTTTTATTTACAATTTTTTTTATTTACAATTTTTGCTAATCCAATCCCTTTCTCAGGGTTTAAGCTACATGCGCCCCCCCAACCCCCCACCCCCGCCACCTTATCAACCAATTGATTTTTTTTTGTCCATCCCTTTGCTCGGGGCCCTCGCATTTGGGGGTTCATTTCAATGCACAATAAAAACCTGAGCCGAAAGCAATTTCTCCCACTCACTTTCGGCCCCAAACTTCCGGGTGTAAAGCCTTCTAATGTTGTAACAACCTTCTTCTCTACCCCTCTTCAGCTCTAAAACTTGGCCCGCACAGGAAAGAAAAAGAGTCTAAGGAGGAAGGATTGTGGGATTGCTTTGAGACTTGATAAATCTAGGCCGGAAGCTCCTTTGTTATTGGTGTTTGGGGGAACCTAGACGGTGCCTCTGGCTAATAGAAAGAAATGCCGGGCCATGTCTTCATTGGGGCCTCCGCTTTGCCGGCCACTTCTCCCGTGTCCCTCCTTTAAAAACTGACTGCACCTCCTCTACTTTCCCCTCCCCGGTCATAGGCTCAGCCCCGATTTTTCTCCCCGGCTGCAGTCAATTCTTCCCGCACCTTTGGTTGCCAGGCAGCCGCGGACTGAATGCAGCTCGGCGGTCCTGCCGGCTTTTGACTGCTAATTAGCCGTTGGCAATCCATTGTTAGATACAGCCAGTTTGCACCCGGCTGGTGAGGGGACTCTGGCTGGTGAGGGAGTCCTAGCTGGTGGGTAGTCTTCGTCCTACTATCATTTCTAATTGGGACTTTCCAGATGCCTTTTGGGATCCCAAATGAAATTCATCATTACTTCTGTGACCTAAAAGTGGTCATTATGTTATTTCCCTATGGATATTCTCCAAGCCTGGAGAGTTACGTTCATTTACTTAACGGTTTGTCCGGGGTCCCTTTCTGACGCCCCAAGTTGTTTTACACCAACGTCATTATCATCGGCTGGAAGAAAAGCTCATTTATTTAGTTCTGTCACCTAATAGGGCTAACTGTTACTCGGTACCAGCCAGACAGATTAAATGATATTTGTTATGGGCTGTCCATCGTTCATTATAGACTTGTAGATTCAGGAGGTAAAAATGAGCATTTCAAAATACTGAAAAATCGATGGAATAGAGTGAGATCTGGAAAGGATTTTTGTCTCGTTGAATGCAACCCTCTTGAATTTTACAGGAGGAAGAAAACAAACAAACCGGTCCAAAGCAGATAAAATAATTTGTTCAAATCAGGTAAGTTGGGGATTTGAACTCGGGTCCTCTGTCTCCCAAACCGCATCACTTACAGTAAGAAACAAAGGTGAGGAATTAGCCACTCCGAGAAAACCTATTGAATAATAGCTCCACTTTGCTTCCTCCTTATGGGAATGAGGCTTTCATCCCTCAAGTTTTCCTAGTCCCTTTGAACAGGCAAATCCAACTCTTACAAAAGCATTTTCCACTCATTAGACCAAGAAGAGACCTCACTCATTCATGGTGGCAACAAAAAAAAATGGAGAGGATTTAAAACTTCACATCTAGAGTTCATATCCAGTTTTAATCTGGCACAGCCAAACCCAGGAGCACCAAATGTTCACCACAAAAAATAATGAGGCTGAAGGGCAAGAAGTCTGGTTTTGTTTTTGGTTTCAATGATCAGAAAAGGATGACTTGCTCCACTGCTCGGGGAGGGAGAGGATTTGGAAGTCAAAATTTTAAAACGAATATTAAAAAAAAAGAAAAGAAAAGAAAAGAAAAGAAAAGAAGAACAGGCCAAGAAAAACTGGCCTGTTCAACAGGTGGGGGAGGGATTGAAGGTAGAGGAGAATTTGGAAGTCAAAATTTTAAACTGACGCTAAAAAAAAAGGAAAAAAATATCTATTAAAGGCTGTCTCAGTAGGTGGTAGAGGGACTGGAATAAGAAAGAAATTGAAACTTAAAAAAATGTTTTTAAAAAATTATCTGAAAAGGCTGGTCTTTTCAAAGGGTGGGATAGGGCCTGGAGGCAGAAAGGAAATTTGGATCTTAAAATTTAAAAATGAATGTAAAAAAAAAGTTAAAAAAAAAAGAACATCTGAAAAGGCTGGCCTTAATAGATAGATGAGTAAGTTGAAAAAGGGAAAAAAATTGAAACTGAAATTTTTTTTTCAAATGTTTAAAAAAACTACCTGAAAAGTGGCCTTCTCAAAGGGTGGGATAGGGGCTGGAGGGAGAATAGAAATTTGGAACTCAGAATTTTAAAATGAATGTAAAAAAAGAAGAAAACATCTGAAAAGGCTGGCCTTAATAGGTAGGGGAGTAACTTGAAAAAGGGAAAGAAATTGAAACTCAAATTTTTTTTTTAATGTTAAGAAAAAAAAAATCTGAAAAAGCTGGCCTTAATAGGGGAGAAATTTGAATAAGGAAATTTTAAAAATGTTTTTAAAAATTATCTGAAAGTTCTGGCCTTCTTAATTGGGAGTGGGGCTGGAGGGAGGAAGGGAATTTGGAACTCAAAATAAAGAAATGAATGTAAAAAAAGAAAAAAAAATCTGAAAAGGCTAGCCCTAATGGGTGGAAAAGGGACTGGAGGGAGGGAAAGAATATGAAAGTCAAAATTTAAAAATGAATTTTTAAAAAAAGAATTATCTGGATATTTCATTCTTCTCTTCCAAATTTTAAGTATAGACAATCTAAAGGGGCATATCTGATTTAATGGAAATATCTCAACTGATAAATGAAAATCTGCATTACAGATTTTTCTCATGGATTTTTCTGCACTATTTTATTTTGCTACAACAAAAGTAATTTTATTTAAAAATAATTTTTTGATATACAAGAGTACATGGAAAAGCTCTTTAGTTGGCTGTTTGTGGGAATGAAAAATAATAACTCACACTAGCGTAACAGACCTCTAAACATTAGCAATGCACTGGCAAACAATCCTAAAGCTTTGATAATTATTCTCTTCTGCACTATTTTTATTTTGTTTTATTTTTTATTAAAGCTTTTTATTTGCAAAACATGCATGGTTAATTTTTCAATATTGACCCTTGCAAAACCTTCTGTTCCAAATTTTCCCCTCCTTCCCCCCACTCCCTCCTCTAGATGGCAGGTAGTACAATACATGTTAAATATGTTAAAAAATAGATGATAAATCCAATATATGTATACATAGTTTTTTTTCAGTTATCTTGGGCATGAGAAAAATCGGACCTACAAAGAAAAAAAACCTGAGAAGGAAAACAGAATGCAAGCAAACATCAACAGAAAGCGTGAAAATGTTATGTTGTGAACCACACTCAGATCCCACAGGCCTCTCTCTGGGTGTAGCTGGCTGTCTTCAGCACTGAACAATTGGAACTGGATTGAATCTCCTCATTGTTCTTCCTTACTATTTTAAATGGGCAAATTGTGTTTATTTGCTTGAACCTTTCCAAAACACTTTATATACTTTAATTTTGAACCTCATAATAGCACTATGAGATATATGCTCTTCTTACCCCTGTTTTATAAATGAGGAAACTGATGAAAAAGATTTAGTGTCTTATGTATCAAGATAGGAAGTGGGACTGACTTTTGATGCTGAGGTTCAACATGGGCTGTCTCATTAGAAAAACTTTCATTTAAGAAATCTCATTTGACCAAAAAAACAAAAATAAACCAAATCCAACATATAAATTCAAATCTCCCAAAATAATGGAGTCCCTGAGTCTAAATTCAGACTCTGAAAATAACTATAATTTTAGTTAAGTCCTTTAATAACATATCTGGGCCTCAGTATTTTTATAAAATGAGGTGGCCTTAATATCTATCTAACCCTTTCAACACTAAATCAACAAGCTCAAAAATATAGGTGAGCATAATAGTTCATATTCTTTCATCAAAAAATTATTTCAAGGAGGAAAGTAATATGTTTCAAATAGAATTTGATCCACAAAAATATGTTTTATATTCAGTTTGACTTGTTTCAATTTCCACATGTCTGTTGCTGATTTTTAAAATCATGCCAATAGCTGTCTGCACACACACACACTTTAAAAAAAAATCATAACATTAAACCAGCAAGTTTTTACCAATAATATGGGATGGGGCATACAATACAAGGTACAAATGATAAGCCCTGTCACCAAAGCACTACCTTTTAATATAGAAGGCATCAATTCCGTCAATTAATCATTCAATATTGGAGACTTGTCCTGGAAGACAGAAGTTTATTTTTTTGTTAGAAGGGAGGTTAATGGATCGGCTTTCATTTGTTCTTCTAAATGATTATTAATCTGTTGCCATGGAGGCATGTAAGGTTTGAGTGTTAAAATGCCTAATAATAAAATTTCCGTTTTAAAACATTGCAGTCTACTCAGTGTCCAGAGTATATCAGCATAGAACAAAATCAATTCATCTTCCGTGCATTTGATCACTCCAAAGCATAAACAAATGTCTGTTTTTCAGACCATGATCAGAATTAGAGTTCTTATGTGTTTTTTTGATATGATTTTTTGTTTGTTTTAAAAATGAGTTTTTTATGTTTATTTTTAGATTTTTTTAGATCACTGATTTCCTCAGTATTCATCCCTTTCTCCTTCCCCATCCCATATAACAAACAATGTTTTAAAAAATGAATGAAAAAGGGGAAAAAAGGAAAGAAAAGAAAAAACGTGGGGAAAAAAATCAGCATTCCTGATCTCAACAGAAAAAGTCTGAATACTTGTGCAGTGTGTGTGCAGTGTGCACACTTGCCCACCTCCCACAGTCTACAAAGGGGTGGGGCAAGGTCCTAGCTTTTCTTCGGAGCCAGGCTGATTCTTTTTCATTTTGCAATATTCCCTTTGCTTTCTGTGTGGCTGTCCTTGCCTTTTGCCCGGTTATAGTGTATGTGTCTATTGTTTTCTTGGCTCCGTAGCAGGGGCATCTTTTTTTATACATCTCGTCCTCCAATAATTGTTTACGATCAATGCAGAAGTCTTTGTGAGGCGATAGGCTGTGATTTGAATCCCTTGTGCCTAGCACATAGAAGCTTAATAAATACGTGTTATTTGATTGATGTTTATCATTTCAAGGTGGGTTTTTTTGTTCTCATTTTCATTTATCTCTTTGATTTTTCAGTACTTGTCTTTAGACATATGTTTTTTGATTTTTTTTACTGATGTAGTTTTTATTGATATAGTATATAGGGTATGGAAAAATAAGGTTTTGTTTTTTATATTTTAAAATCTGTTTTTCATTTTATTTATGCTTGTATATCCAAGTAACTGATAATGCTTTTTCCCCCCTCTCTTTTGCTGTAGAGATATAAATTCCCTTAAGAACTCATTTGCTTCCATTTTAAAAGTTATGGTATATCTTATATAATTGTTTTGATTTGCTCTGATAGAATTATTTATTTTTATGGTTTATTCTTTGACCCACACAATTTTAGAATTGTATTATTCAGTCTCAATTTACGTTTGAGTCCTTTTTTTCAAAGGCTCTTGATGGATTATATATATTTTTTTGATGGATGGTCTGTTTGCATTTCAAGGATTTTCCCTAGCTCTGTACTTTTCATCAGCAATCTTGAAAACTATCATATTTAACTAGCCATTTCCCCCCTGCAAGATCATACTCAATTTTGCAGGATAAATTGCTCTATGTTCTAAGTCTTTTTAAAAATCTTATTGTATTAGTTGCAGCATCATCTTGGATGTGATCCTGACTGTGTTTCTTTACTATTTAAACTCTTTTGATTCCTCAGAGTACATATTCTTTTGACTTAGAAGCTCTAGATACTGCTTATGGTATGTTTTCAGTGGAGGATTCCAAATCCATGTAGGAAGATTTAGGGCTGTTTAAAATTTGGTGGGGAGGTTAAAAATAAATTTTCCTTGATGTTGTTTGGTTTTTATATTGCAATGGTGAAGTCTTTCTATTTTTACTTTGCCCTCTCATTCTTATAGTTCAGAACATTTTATTATCCCCAGAAATAAGATACTCAGCTTTTAGTTTGATTATGGTTTTCCGGGAGTCTTATACTTAATTATCTATTTTCAACCTGCTTTCTACGTTCCCTATTTTTGGCTATTATATACATACATACCTGAATATACATGCATGTATATGTGCATATATATGTATGTAATTTTCTTTTTTAAAAATCATTTTGATTATGTTCTACTATTTCTTGTTTCATCTAGTTATTTACCTCAAATTTCTCCATTTTATTTTTCATGCAGCTCCTTACTTTGGTAACATTTTCTACTTTTTGTTCTAAGTTAATTTTTTTAGTCATTCCATTTTTTCCTTTCAAGAGCTCCAATTAAAAAAATTCCTTGCTTAATACTTCCACGTATTCTTGTAGCCCCAGTGGGCTACTACTGTTTTTTCCTTCCATCTATGTGTTTGTAGAATTAACTCTCTTCTGGTTTACCAATTGGGTTTCTCTTAATATACATTTCTTCAATTGTTTCAGATTAATATAGCAAAAAGTGGGAAAGATATGGTAAATTAGAATAAAAAGCTTTCCCCCACTTTTCCACAAGCTAATGATCAGATAAATGGAACTAAGTATAGTTGGGACACAGTATGGTGTAATGGACAGAATGGTAGAATTAGTTAGGAAGACAGGTTCAAATGCTGCTCCTTATCCTTCTGAGCTGTGTGATTTGAGCCAAATCATGGGACATCTCTGAGCCTCAGAGAACTCTCTGAGACTTGACTGCTAAATTAGAATTGGGTTGTAATCTGCTTGGGTGGGGAGGGGGGAAATGACCACATTGATGAAATCCCAGATGTTTCACTTATTGATGTCATAATAACCATCTCACAATGGTTCAAATTAGGAAGGAGAATATTTGGAGAACCTAAGATGCAAACTACTATTGATATTTTTATTGTCAAAATGGGAAGGAGTCACTTAAGACTAAGGCCAGTTTTGTATGTTACTTTGTTTTATGAGGTACTAAGGCCCAAAATTCTTACCCAGCAGACAATCTCCTGGAGATGAGCTTCTCTTACTTTAGCTAGCCTAGGCCCTGGAAAGCCACCAGAATCACACAGAATTTTAGAGTTGGGAGGAACCTCAATGGAGATCTTGCCCTATCCATAATGAAAAAGGACCCCCTATTCTAGCAAAATGGCAAGTGATCTGTGATCACAAGTGATCAGACTCGATAGTCTTTCAGATATTCAAAGATAGTTATCATGTCTTTCTGAGTCTTCTTTTTTCTAGGTTAAACATTTCTAAATCCGACATCAGATTTAAGTTTTCACCATAGTGATAGTCCAAGTTAAACTGTGTTGAGAAAAACTGAAGGCAGTACACTAGATGTGGTCTGCCCAGAGAAACTGTCAACACAAGTCTTTGGGTTGCCACCTCCCAATGGTGGCTCATCCTGAGCTCATGGTCCATTAATTCCACCAGATCATTTTCAGACAAACGTACATAGAGATAGCTATAATGCAAACTACTATAAGTTTCTAATATGTCACCCAGGGTCTCCAGGACTCACCTACGTGTGTGTGTATGTGTGTGTGTGTGTGTGTGTGTGTATGTGTGTGTATGTGTGTGTGGATACATATATGTGTAGGTATATGTAGGTATATGTATATTGTAAATGCATATTGGCATATGTATATATGGATGCATGTGTATATGTGTCTTTATGTATGTATGTGTGCATGTATATGTGGATGTGTGTGCATGTATGTGCATGTATACACGTATATGTGGATATATTTATATGTATGCATATATATGTATGTATGATTGTGTGTATAGATATATTGCGTTTATATGTGTGTGTGTGTCTTCTCAGGAAGTTGGTAGGAGGAATATCTCACAGATTTAGGAAATACGTCACAGGATTATTGTGCAAATATCCCAGATGCTACATCTAGACTTGGAAGTGATTTCACAGACTCTGGTTCTATCCCCTTGTTTAATGGAAGAGGAAGCTGAAAGGGAAGGGAAGTCACTTGTCCAAGGTCACATAGGAACTAAATGGCAAAGGGTGGACTTGAATCCAGACTCCCTGACTCTGGATCCAGTGCATTTACTTACTTCATCCTGTTTTCTAGATGGGAAGATTTATGATGAAGGGATAAGAATTGGATGGGAATAATATCATCCTGGTAGAAATTGAGGGGGAAAGGTATTGAGCCAGGAATGCTGAGCATTTTAGGGAATTCTTCATGAGAGCAGTGAAGGAAGCATTCTAGATATGAAAAAATGAGGCAGAGCAGGACTTTTCAGGTACTTATATGAGTCCGGGTTGAATTGTAACAGTATTGTGAAATAACTTGGGAAGGGTGGGTTGGGCCACACCACTCTGTGAAGGTCTTTAAATGCCAAGCAGAGAAATTTATATTTTCATAGAGGAAATAAAAAACCATTGAATATTCTTGAGTAGGGCAGTGACATGATTAGACATGTGCTTTATTTAGTATGATTATTTTTGGTAGCTGTCTAGAAGACAACAACAAGAATAGTAGCTTATATTCACATGGCACACATATAAGCTCATATTCATATAGCAATTCACATCTGTAATTATAATGGTAATAATACAATTATCTCATATTTATATGGCATGTTTTATCTATAAAATTACAAAAATAATAACAATAGCACTTCTTCATCTGGTACATTCATATCTACCAAAGAATAATAATTACAAGGATGATGTTCTCGTATTCCTATGGCAATTTGGAGCTATAAAATATTAACAATAATACTAATAGCTCATATTTGCATGGTAATTCATATCTATAAAATCAATGATGATAATAATAGCTTGGATTAATATGGCATATTCATATGTACAAAATAATGGCGGTAATAATAGTAGCTCATATTGGTATGATAATGCATATCTATAAAATAATGATCATGATGATAACAATTATAATAATAGTTTATATCCACGTGGCACTTCAGAGGTATAAAATGATAATTATGATGAGGATAATAACAAAATACTAAGGACAAAAATAACTAATATTTATATATTATGCAAATAATGATAATTAGTTGCTCATGGCCATTCATACCTAAATAATAATAACAACAACAATGATAATATCTCATACCCCTATGACACATTTGCATCTACGAAGCACTTTCCCTCTAATTACTGAGACTGACTCTTAGATCAAAACTTTTAAGTTTGTGGCCTCCCAGTTCTATGGTATAATTCTATCTCCATTTTGTAGTTGAAGAAACTGAGCCCCAGATAACTACTGAGCTCAAAGTATAGCACTCTCTGCTACTATGCTGCACTCCTGGAAGGTACCAGTTTGTCCAAGGGTTGACTTCTTGCTCCGGCATGACAGGGAAGCGGGCCCACTGCTCAGCCTCCTTGCTGATGAAGGTTTTGTCAGAAACATAAGGCTTAATCTCATATTAATTTAATTCTATTTAACATATATTTATCAACCTGTTACATCCAAGACATGTTTAGCTGTTAATGTAACAAAGATAAAAAGCAACATTTTTCTTGTTCTTGTTCTTGTTCTTGCCCTCCATGAGCTAAATCCAACAGGATAGAGGTGAGGTACCCTACATGCACTTTCCAGATATGAGTTTCAGAGTGGGAAGGAGCAGACTTTTCTTGTAAGCTGGGCTTACTTTTCCTGCCATCACTCTGGGAAATGAAGTCAGAGGTGCTGGGGGGGGAGGTCACCTTGCCCTTGGATATCTGGAGTGATAGAACCCATAATAAAATAGAACATTTTGGAGGGCTGTCATCAGATGCTCTTTCAGAGCCTGGCTATTTGGTATCATGAATACAGACCGATGGGACAGTAAGTGCTTGAGAGGAGGGTCATTATCTACTTTGGGTTTATATCCGTAGTGTCACACAGAGTGTACTTAGGGCATCTTTTCCTTAAGCTTGTGATCCCATGCTAAATGTTTCCAGGGATTTTCATCAATGCTCCCCAGTTCAGTCTTTTGCGTATTTTTGCTCTCAGCACAGGTCCCAGACTTGGTCTTTGTGTTACCGTTGGCAATGACCAGACGCATACATGAATTGTAGCAGTAGTCAGCTCTCGGCTAGCACTTGATTTACCCAGTGCATTCAGTTGGAGGGCAGCTGATGACATGTGGCATCCTACTGCGATAGTCCAGCAGCACTAATAACAGCACTAATGGCCAACAGTTACATTAGTACCAGTGGCAAACAAAGTGTGAACCCCAATGGGACTTTGCAGTCTGGGGTGACAGTTCTGCTAATGGCCAGCAATTACAAGTGCACTCAGGCCTATAACCTGGCTGACTTGGAAGATTACTAAGCATGATTTCCTTCCAAAGATATGTGTGTGGGTATTAGTCCAGATCCATGATTTCACCAGTGCTGGAAGCTCTCACTGTGTTAACTCCCTCCCCAAATGCACACAAGCCAACATTGGCTGTGCTTTCTGTGACTTCAGAGTTTTAGATAGTTGGCTCCACCACCTAGAGTTTAAGGGCCTTGCCTAGGGTTTCTATCCAAAGATATATAAGTATACATGGACATGTGTGCATGTATACATATCATATGGGGTGTATTTATACATATAAAACCTATATCATGTTCACATACATGCTACATGTGTGAGAATATAACAAGACACATTATAGTGCACATGTATCATACACACTATGTGTCCATGTGTTACACCCAAACATGTGCAGACATATCCCAAGATTTCATATTGTTAATGTGTGTAAAATATTGTGTTCATGCGTGTTATAGAAGTGTGTGCATATAAGTTCACATATATACACAGGTATATATTGGGATTGCTATACCACAGTTATGTCATACACATGTATGTTTTATGCATATACAATACCCACACACATATTTGCATATCTTTACATATAAATCCACATTTATTTTTGCCCATACTATATCTCTAGCTCTATCTTTCTCCATACTTATGATTTCATCAGCACATCAAATTTCAAGTATGAAAAATCCTTCCACAGATGCAGATCAGCTATTTGTCTGTAACTGAAAGTCTGAATGTTGCCTGGGCCACAGAGATGTTTAAATGTCTTCCTAAGATCACACAGCCAGAATGTGTGAATCTAGGTACGACTGATTTTCTCTTTTCTATACTATGCTGCCTCTCTAAAATTCATCACACACACACACACACACACACACACACAGACACACACATTCACACTCACAGATGGTTACCCTGGCAGAACTGTGAGACCACTGACTCTCTGACTCACTGGGATGGAAATAATATGGAGTTGTCTGGATTCACTATGTTGTATAAATTGTGCTTTGCTTGTAAAAATGGGTTGCTTTATGAGCCATCAGGATAAAATGCCACCATTTTAGCTGGGTGACCCTTCAAGGGCATGAAAAATACCAGTTACTGAGATTCCAAAACACAGACTATGAACTGGACCCAAGGGTTAACTAGCAGGTTGAGGCGAATGGGCTGAACAACATTTGGGAAATTGCTCAGTATTTTCAGTGATCCCAAAATGATTGCTAGCACAAAAGCTGATCTCGTTAACATTAGTATTTTCCTGGTCATGTTCAAAGCAAATCATGTGATACTACACTCTTACAAGAATCAAAATGGCCAGTGACCTAAAGGACACCCATAGAATGGGTAGGTATTACAAATTCACCTTTTCCCCCCAACTGTCTTGTTTTTGTCAGGGACGCAACAGCCTTTCCAGTCATTCTGATTCTTCTTCTTTTTAATTCTGATTCTTCTTGAGCTTAGAAGTCTCTCTGGCTTCACTTTTGCCCTTATCTCTCGTTACACTTCACCTTTCAAGAATCAGCTCAGTCAAGTCCCAGCTCCTCCATAAAGCCCTTCCTGATACCTTTAAATGCTGAACTCACCTTGCATTGATTTTGTAGATTTCCTGTATATAATTATATGGTTGTGTGCTTTCTTTTCTCCCCTGATGATAAACTCTTTGAGGGCAGGGACTGTTTTATTTGTGTCTTTATATTCCCAGGGCCTCAGACATGCCTGGCATACACTAGGCCCTTAATAAATGCCTTTTAATGGAATGATGGCATAGAAGATGTGACATACAAGACATTATTAAGGAAATAGAGGAGGAAAAAGGGTGTGAGAGGCTGTCCATGTAGAAAGGGTGAGTGATAACCCAAGATCCCAGGTTCTACATTGGTATTCCCCAATACCAAGCCAAGAAAGACTATTGGTTGGAACTATAGAAAGACATGAGCAAGAATCACACAAGATGTGAAGGGGTGGATAAACTGCAGTCTGCATGGGTAGAGAAAGGATTCACTCCCCTGAGATCACACATCTTTCCGACTGTCCAAGTATGTTAACTTCAAATCCAATTAGATCATAGCAAATGCACATGTGCCAATTCTGGCCTAGTGGCCCGGTGGCCCAGTTTCCAAGAGTTCTGTTTTCTTCCACGTAGACTTAAACTTTAAGTAATAACAGCTCATATTGATGTAGCTCTTTGAGGTTTGCTGGTGCTTCATAAATATCCCATTTGCTTCTTTAACCACTCACTGCATGAGGGTAGGTGCTATTATTATTCTCAAGTAATGAGGACACTAAATCTCAGGGAGGTGAAGTGATTTGCTTATGGCCAGCTAGTAATTGTAATAAGCATCATTGGAACTCACCTTTCTACTGACTTTAGATCTTGAACAGTTTTCTGGAGTGCCTGAATACTGTCACTCTTTGTCTCTCATCTCCCTCCCCCACCTGTCTCTCTCTTTGTGTCTCCTTGGTCCATTTCTTTCTTTTTCTGCCTTCTCTGTCTCTTTCTCCCTTCTTCCCTGCATCCCTCCCCTTCCCTCATTCTCTCCTTTCTTTTCCCTCCTCCCTCCCAATCTTTCCCCCCTCCTTTTCTCTATTCCTCCTCTCTCTAGCTGTCTCTTTAGAATTCTAGGCTTCCTTCAAGACTTAGCTCAGGAGCCATCTCTTATCCTGATATCCCTAGTTTCTGCATTCATTTATCCAAGTATTCCTAGATTTTTTTCTGAAATTGCTGATTTGGCCATTTCTCACAGTGAAATAAGATTCCATTACATTTATATGCCATAAGTTGTTGAGCTGCTCCCAGTTTGATGGGCAACCCCTCACTTTCTGATTCTTAGATAATTCAAAAAGAGCTGTTCTCCAGGAGCTACATGGCTAGTAGTGGTATGGTTTAGTTACAAGGGCTGCACATCGAGGAAGGATTCTGGGAAGATGGTGGAGAGGGTGAGATAATTCCAAGCTCTTCAGATTTTCTCCCCAAACAAAACAAAATTGCACCTCGGGGAAACAGTGGATGAAAACCAAAGAAGACTTGGGGCAGAACGGGGGTCCTCCTGGGACAACCCGAGAAGCCTCAACAGAGACCTCAGGCCCAGGGGTTTAACTTGTGTGAAGTGTAAACATGGCCAGTGTAGCCCCATAGAAACATCAAGTGGCGACCCCTGGGGCGGGCCCCTGAAGCGCTCCCCTGAGGCGGACCCCTGAGGCGCTTCCCTGAGGTGGACCCCCGAGGCGGACCCCCCAGGCGGGCTGCGCTTGGCGGGAGTCTCAGCACATGAACTTTCACTTAACTGACAGCCACATGCAGATTGGGGGGCGGGTTCTGAGCATGCTCAGACTGAGGGAACCTCGGCTGATTAGGAACGCTGGGCCCAGCTGTGTGGCAGAGACGGCCCTAGGAGGGAAGGAACGAGCACGCCGGGAGTGCAGAAGCAGTAGGCCTGGGAGGCTGCGAGCTGCGTGCACGTGCACGAGGGCGGCATTCTTAGTTTGGAGTTCCCCGTCAGAGGGGGCAGCTGAAGTAAAACCAGTGGCACCCTCGGTCCACTCCATGATTAGAGGTACTTACACTAATACTTCTCATTAAAAAAATGTTGAACCGGCAAAGAAGAAAGACCCCAACCTAGAAACTTATTAGGGGAATAGGGAAAACCAGGATTAATCTTCAGAGGAGGACATCAAAGAAAAAAAAAAAAACAGCTTCTTCTACCCCAAAGAGTAATGTTAAATGTCTTCCCACCCACAAAGAATTTATGGAAAAACTCAAAAAAGAATTTAGAAATCAAATGAGAGACATTGAGGAAAAAAATTTTAAAAATCCAAGAAAAGCAAGAAGATTGTGAAAAAAAAAAGTTAACCAATTAGAAAAAGGGATACAGAGTCTTAAAAAAAAAGAAAATAATTCTTTAAAAATTAGAATTGGCCAAGGGGAAGCCAGTGAAGCTGTAAGAATTCAAGAAATAACACAAAATATAAAGAATGAAAAATACAACAGAATATGAGACATCTTATAAGAAGAACAACAGATTTGGAGAACGGATCAAGAAGAGAAAATATAAGAATAATGCAACTACCTGAAAGCTGTGACCAAAAAAAGAACCTTGGTTAATAATGCAAGAAATAATTAAAGAAAATTGTCCTGGAGTGATAAAACATGAGGGCAAAGGAGAAATAGAAAAAAATCCACCAATTGGAGCAGGGGTGAGTATCATTTGACTAAAAAAGCAAAACTGTCTAGGAAAAGGTAAAAATTGCAAATATGCTATATGAATGAGCTGCAGAGAAAGAACTGACCCAGAAAACCTACTCACATCAGGAATGGGTTCAGTAAGGTATGTATGTATGCATATCCACACCACAAATTGTATGGCACCCTCCAAAAATCTAGAAAGGGGGGAGGGAATATGATAATGTGGTTAATAGAAGGATATGTAGATTTATGGAAATGGGATAAGGTGTGCAGATTAATGGGATAGTGATAAAACAGGAGGGAAGGAGTGGCATAGGATAAGGTAGGGCACAGAAGGGCATTTAGATTATTGAGAGTGGGATAAGTTGTGTATATTAATGAGAATGGGATAAAAAGGGAAGGAAAAGGTGGGAGGAGAACATAAAGGAGGGATACATGGTTGGGAGTAAGTTAAATAATAACAAGACAAGTTAAGGAATAGAACTAAAAGAATTAGCAGGGATAGAAAATAATAGATTTACACAAAACACTATTATAAGGATAAGGAGTAGAATTCATTGGGAAAAAAATGTAGGGCTGTTAATCATTGATCTCAAAGTCAAACTGAGATTCAATCAAGAGAGAACTCTACATTATGTCAGCTATATTAATATTGTTTTAGATGCATGTCTACATAAGTGTAAATACATATGTAAATGTACATGTATGCATGTAGGTACATATGTCTGTGTATATAGATAAATTTATGTGCATGGGTGTGTTATGAATATATATTACCAATATCTATATCCATTTATATAATATATATACTTAACTGTAACCTGCTTGGGGGAATGAAAGGGAAAAAAAAGAATAAAGTAAAAAGTGCACAACAGAGAGCAAAACAATTACCTACAAGGAAAAGATGGGCAGTCATGAATATATAATCTCTTCTTTTATTATATATGCTTTTTTTGAAATAGAAATTTGTTACATATTTTGAATCTTCCTTGGTGTTCTGTTGGGCACATAACAATATTTTGTTTTATTTTTCATTTTCCTTTCCTGTCTTTCTTTTTATATTTTGATTTTTCTTATTTTGTATTTAGTTCTAAATACATAACAAGAGAAAAAGAGTGGGGAAGGGATACATATTTTAGTGACTTTGAGAGCATAGTTCCAAATTACTCTCCAGAATAGCTATAATAATTTACAATTCCACTAAGAGTGCATTAGTGTGCCTTTTTCCCCTTGGCCTCTCTAACAATTGTGATTAAAAAAAAATCCTCACTAATCCAATGGTTGAGTTGGAAGTTGTTATTTTAATTTGCATTTCTCCAATCATGAATGATATAGAACACTTTTCATATACTTGTTGATAGCTTTCTTCCTTTGAGAATTTTTAATCTATAAATTTTTGACCATTCATCATATTGTTCTTATGTTTGAATTTGTTACTTATGTATCTTGGATATGAGACTTTTTATCAGGGAAACTTTGTGCAAAGTTTTCCCCCCAGTTAATTGTTTGCTTTCAATTTTACAATACAATTTTAATTGTATTGGTTTTGTTTGTGCAAGAAGTTTTAAGTTTTATACAATCAAAATTGTTCATTTTGTTTTCTCTGATCTTCCTATTTCTTGTTTGGTCACAAACTCTTCCCCTTTCCATACATCGGAAATATAATTTTTCCTCTTTAATTTGATTAGAATGTCACCTTTTATGTCTAATTTGAATACAAATATGCAATTTGTTTTGGATTGATTTCCTGTTTTCCAAGCAATTCCCTTCCCAAACCCCCCAATTTTGATAGTGAGTCCTTAACTTCCTTAGTATTTGGGATTTTTGGGTTAATTGAATGCTGTGCTGCTGTGTTTATTGCTTATTTATGTTTTCCACCTAAGCTGTTCCATTGATCAACTTCTCTTTTTTTAACCAGTATCAAATAATTTTGATGATTATTGTTTTGTCAGTGTGAGATGTGGTACTGCTAAGAATTCTTCTTTCCAATTTTTCTTTATTTCCTTTGAAATTCTTGACCTTTCCCAAATGAAATTTTGTTATTGTTTTTCCTAGCAGTGTAAACTAATTCTGTTAGCTTGATTGAAGTGACACCAAATAAGTAAATATAGGTAGTAGTTTGTTTTTTTTTATTGCATTGAAACAATAGCTCGCTGCATCTTTCTTTCTGTCTTTCAGTATGTAGAATATTCCATGTGCCCTTCTACCCCCACCTAAGTTGTATGATTCACAAGATGTTTTTTACTCTAACACTTTCATCAGGTGAGAAGGTCTCTTGTTGAAATATAAAATCAAGTCACTGGAAGGTGTAAACTTGGTGTGTGTATAATGAATTGGTCCATAATCAATTAGGAATTGTACTGGGCTTGGTTTGAAGACTGAAATGGAAAACAGAGAGAAGGAATTCTAACAGCAGACCCTTTGCACCTGTACCAGATGGCAGAAAATGGAAAGGGAGGAGTGATGTCACAGAGGATGTTACATTTGTCCAAGGGCCAACCTTGTGTTTGTACCTTGTGAGCTTGGAGAGATCCGAAAATTTGGATTTTCCATTTTTGTCTTTAGCAGTGTTCCTGGAGGCATTGGGAACTCAGAGGCAAAATCAAGACAAAGTAGAGATGCTGAAGAAAGTCCACTTCAGGACTCTACAAGAGTACTGGTTCTCAGGCCCAGAAGAGAGCTATAGCTAAGTTAAGAGGAAACTCAGGAGGATTCTATGAAGGGACTAAAAGAACTTTGCTGGGCTTGAGCTCTCTTTTTTCCTGAACTATATACTTATGAGAGAATACTCTTGGGGAAGGAAGGAAGGAAACATGGATTTATTAAATGCTTGCTATATGTATCATGGCTGCTTGAATACTTCTGCCTTTTCCTGACCCCTCCATTCAAGTGCCAGTTTCTTGGAAGCAGAGACTGTCTATTCTTACTTCTTGTATCTCTAGAGCACAGTAAAGGGCCTTGTATATATAATAGTTGCTTAGGAAATTGGTTATGGTGACCCTCAAAGGATATTATCCTGTTAGCAGCCACATACTTTGCCAGCCACTTGACTGAGTCATTCTGCTTTCCCTGACCCATCAAGTCTCTTTTCTGTCTGTTGAAGAGAACTGATGACTAGTAAAATGGAAAATCAGAGTACAAATGGCTTCCTGACACTCCTGAAGCTAATTTTAGTGTGTCATCTATGACTAAGAGAAAGAAAATGGAGAGACTGTTTATGCTGTCTTTGTATTTTCTTTGTAGGAAGGTCAGTTGCTATTCTCCAAAGTGAGTTCAACTTCTCCATCAACATCATCAATTCAATATTGCTGTACATTACCCAGAATGCCCTCTGAGGTGGCCAGAGAGAGTACAAAATGTTTCCTTCCAGGCACTGCAGCCTCCTATCTTCTCTGACAAATGGTCTCAAGAGAGATATCGAATTCTTTTGGCGGAGAAAACCTTTTCACATTTCCCTTTGGTTCTTAGAGTCAAATAGCTTATTTCCCAGCAAAGATTGCAAAGGCAAAATGGAAAGGAAATGCTAAATCTGTGTATCCCTTGCAGTGCAATCGGGGGGAGAAGAAGCAGTTGTGGGGCTGTGTGTGTTTGTGTGTGTGTGTGTGTGTGTGTATGTGTAGCACTTGACTTAGAGGGAAAAGATCTGAGTTCAAAACCCTAGTTGACCCACTTCCTGGTTGTATGTCCTGAGTTAATTGCCAAAGCTCTCCCCAGTCTGTTTCTATTTCCTTAAAATGATAATAATAACACTTCTACCCTCTAACTCCTAGGGTGGTTGTGAAGAAAGCCCCTTGTAATATGTACTGTTCTAGAAAGACAAGCTATTGAGAAATCACTGCCTTAGTTTACTTTCAAAGCCCAGTATTATTCTTTGAAGGCTACAAAGGAAGGTTCTTGACCAAATATCATCCACCTTTGTCTACTGAAGCCAAGTTGGTCTGGCGAGGAACTTCCAAAAGCTTGTAGATCTGAAGACAGACAGAGCAAACAAGCACTTATTAAGCACTTACTATATGCCAGCCACAGACTCAAACCTGAGGACACTAATGTAAGAAAACAATATCATCTCTGCCCTCAAGATAACACATAAAGGAAAGAAAAAGGGGTTGATGGGAGACGGCATGGCATGAATAGAGTGGGGAAGGAGGAAGACTAGAGTGGAGGGAACTTGGATGGGAATACAAGGAGGTAACTTTTGGAAAATATTCTTCTGCACCATAGCCTGAAAATAAGAGTTTTCAGTGAGCATAATAGATAGCACCTTGGGCCTGGAATCAGGAAAATCCAAATTCAAATCCAACCTCAGATACTTGTTAGCTATATGATCCTATGCAAGATACTTTACCTCTATCTGCCTTAGTTTCCTTAACCTCTCTGAATTGTGGTGAGGATAAAATGAGACAGTATTTGTAAAGTACTTAGGACAGCTTCTAGAACATAGTAGGCCCTATTAAAATGCTAGCTATAGTTATTGTTATCTGATGAAAGTGGAGTATTATTGATTATCAAAAGAAAGCATTTCTACTTCCAGGCAATAGCTTAGACACTTGAAGTGGTTTAGTCACAATATGATCAGTATAGATTATTGACAAAAAGAAAATCCCTCCTTATTTTGGATAGTTTACTGTCAGTTCTAGTGCTGAAAAGCCATTTTCTTCTTTAATTTTTCATTTATCAATAATTGATACTTTGCATCTTCATTGTCTTACAGTATTATGATAATACAGATAATTTCAGAGATGAGCCTCCCTTCTCCCTAGACCTTGGCAATAAAGGATATAAGAACCATCACCCCCATCCCAAGAGATAGAAAGGTTTTCCTTCACATCCTACTTTCTCCTACACTCATATTTTCTTTACTTAAAAGAGCTTATTATTATCTCTTGTGAGATTTGAAAGTCCAGATCTACAAAAAGATGTAACTTGACCTTCTCACCTGGAAACAACTTAGTTTTGAGGTGAGGAAAATAAATTATCTTCTCACCTGAAAAGTAAATTAAACTGTGACCCAATAAGACAGGTCCTGGTCTTATCAGCTGCAGAGAGTCTCCTAGTTTCTGAAAATATAAGCTGGCTGCCCCGAGAGGGATGTCTTTAAGTACATGCTTTCCAAATGTCAAAGACTACGGTCAATCTAGGAGTGGAAATGACTTGTTTATTGAGGTTTCACAGCAGCACACACATTTATAACAATGAAGGAAATGTCAATTAAGCCCTCTCATGCCTAGAGAAGTACAATTGTGTTGGTGGCTAGACCAATTATTTTAAGAGAGTAGGCTCCTACTGGGGAGAGGTGTGTGTACCTGAATCACCAGCAAAAGGGGCTTGATTTATTGGAACACTCAATGAAATCCAAAGGGAAAAGGAGAAGGGACGAGAGGGAATCTTGTCTGCTGGTATAAGAATTTGGATTGGTAGAAGAAGTCCAAACTCATTTCCATACGTCAGCCCTACAAACACTCAAGACAAAAATCATATCCTTGCCAAATGTTCTCTTCTCCAAATTAAATATACCTAGCTCTATCAACCTTTCTTTATACATCATGAACAATCTTTTTTTTTGTATTTTTCCAAATATGTTCAAGCCTATCAGTGTCCTTAAATCGTGATGTCTCTCTATACTCTTTTTGATGAGGCCTGACAAGGTCAAAGTATATGTAATGAGACATTCACCTCTTTCTTTCTCAAAGCAATATCCTTCCTAACACATCACAAAGTCAAATTACCTTTTATTAGAAGCCAAATCACATTGCTGACTCCCATTGAGTTTGTAGTCTACTAAAATCCACATATCTTTTTTTTTAAAAGTATAATCATTCTCTATTCATGCTTTGTAATTTTCTACTGGCGGAATTGATTTTTTTAAACTTAAGTGCAAAACTTTATGTTATTCCTATTGAATTCCATCTGCTTTTCTTTGATTCTACTCAGTGCCTTAAACTATCAGAATTTTTTGGATTGGGACTTTGTTAGTTATTCATTCCAATTTGATGCTATTTATAAATTTGATGAGGATGCTTTACGTCACTGGTAAAAATTTAAATCTCATAGGGTCAAGTAAAGATCTATGGGGCACTCCAGTGGAGATTTCATACCATGAATGACATCAAACTATTAACAACTATTCTTAGAGGCTAGCCATCTAACCAGTTCTAAGCTATCATTGTTTTACTATCATCTAATCCATATCGCTCCATCTTCTCTACAAGGACAATGAGAGAGATTTTATCAAAAGCTTTCCTAAAATCTAGGCGAAGTAAGTGAACATCATGTATCTTATCTCCCAGTTTAGTAATCCTGGCAGAAAAGGAAATAAAGCAGTTTAGTATGATCTGCCCTTGATGAAGTTGCCATGTTAGCTTTTTCGAAATTATTGCTTTCCTCTCTAGATGTTAACCAGCAATCTCTTTAATGATCTGTTCTAGGAATTTTCCAGGAATCGAAGTCAAGCTCATTGGCAGATTATATTGTTTTCCCTTTTTTGAAAATCAGGATGCCATTTGCTCCTTTCCATTCTTGTGGTGCCCTTGTACTTTCCCAAATCTTTCACATTTCACTGACAGTTCTGACAGTGGTTCAGCAGCCACATCTGCCAGTTCTTTTGGAAATTAATCATCTCCTTCATTTCTAGAATGATTAGACCACTTCGTAGTATTATCAGTAATGTGCCCATTCATATGCTTATCCTCCCACAGTTCCTAAAATGATGTTCATTCTCTTGTTTTGTCATTTTGCCAGTCTGATGAATGTGAAGTTGTGCCTCAGAGTTTTGCTTTGCATTTCTCTTAGTTATTTAGAACATTTTAATATGTTCATTGGTAGCTTGTCTTTCTTCTTTTGAGCCCTGTATTTCGTATTTCATTGGCCAATCATGAGCAATTTGTATCTTTTCAATTACTTGGATTTATCTGTATTTCTATTGATTATTTTGTGGTTGTATTCATATAGTTCCTGTGTACAATCTTGGTAGCTGGATACCCAGCTATTTTACATATTCCATAATTATTTTAATGGAATCTATTTTTCTCTCTTCCTGTTGGTTTTTGTTGGGACAGTACAAAGGCTGATAATTCCTGTGAGTTTATTTTACATCCTATTTCTTTATTAAAATTATTCATTGTTAAATTAATTTTAGTTGACTTGCTAGCGTCATCCAAGTAAATATCTGGCATAGTATAGATGATATAAGGAGTCCAAGCCTATCCTGCCAAACTGGACTACTGTCTGTCCCATAAATACACATTGTGCTCTTTTACATTCTTTCTTTTGCTTACACTGTTGTCCATGCCTAGATTGCCACCTTTTCTCCTCTCTACCTGCTGAGTCTGTGGTCTTCCTTTCGAGCCCAGTCCAAATGTCTCAACCTTCATGGTGGCTACCATGCATAATCCCCTGTCCTTAACAACCATCCTACTCTGAATTTGGAAACAGTTCAGTGGAGTGCAGCTCTTCAGTCGTTATAAGATATGGGAAGCTAGATGGCACAGTGGATAGAGCACTGGCTCTGGAGTCAGGAGGAAATGAGTTCAAATTTGTCTCACTAGCTATGCGAATTTGGGTAAGTAACTTCGTTCCAATTGTCCTGCCTCCCCTTCCCCCCAAATATTATTAGGGAGCAGTGTAGTATTTTGGAAATAGTATTGGATTGACGACTTTGATTTGAGTTTACTCAAATATCCATGGTTCTACTGTTTATTTCCTATGCCACTCTCGGACCCTAATTTCTTCATCTGCAAAATGAAGACATGTATTTGTTGATGACCTCTGAGATCTTCTTTAGCTCTAAGTCTATGATCTATTAGTGTTTGTTATTGCATTTTATTTTTAATTTTTGCACTTTATTTTATTTGTTTTTTTGTTTTGTTTTGTTTTGTTTTCTTTTTGCTGAGGCAATTTGGGTTAAGTGACTTGCCCAGAGTCACATAGCTAGGAAGTGCCTGAAACCAGATTTCAGGTCCCTCTGATTTCAGGGCTGGTGCTCTAACCAGTGCGCCACCTAGCCGCCCCTGCATTTTATTACATTATTATTGCATTTGTGGTGATCTCCTCCTCTTTTCCCACCCACCCCACCCCTTGTTCCCACCTCCCTGGTGAATTCCTCATTTTCCTTTCAAGGCCAGCTCAGGGTTTGAAAAAACTCTTTGAAGACAGGAACGTTTTCTTATCTAAACTTTTTTTCTCTCCTTCATTGGGTCAGCATGGTGAATGTGGGAATTTCTGATTAAATGTTTGTCAAATGAATAGATCAGCACCATAGGTTCAAATAAATTAAATCTATTTAGAATAGGTTAGGTCTGAATAAAGGAAATGACTCAAAAGGATAGAGTAAAAAAGAAAGAAACAAGGGATTTCACCACTCACTGCTCATCATTTTTATTATATTGAAAACATGAATGCTCAAATTTTTCATTTGACATTTCATATTCAGATTGTACATCTGTGTAATCCTATCCTTAACTTGCTATCCTGGTCATTAACCTCATTAAGCAATTAAACATAACCCTTTGCCAATATGATTGTGTGTGCCTGAGGAGGAAGGGGAACAGAGATTTTCACTGAAGTCAAGCCCTGGAAGAAAGCAGGCAGGAAGATTGCTAGCTCTGCCGGAAGCAGGAATGTTGTCATGGGATAACCTGCAGAGAATGAAAGCAATGGAACTGCTGTCCAAGGCTGTGACTGAAAGGGAGAAAAGGAGCAGAACTGAGCCGTGGAAAATAGAGGAGTGTGTTCACTTGGAATGAAATGAAATGGAAAACATGTTTTGAACTGTAAAGAAGAGATAAGAAAGTTTGGGGGCACTGAAAATTGCATCCTTTTTCTTTGCATCTCACTGCTCACAGTTTGGACTTTTTCCAAGCAGAGTATTGATTTCTCAGCCTGCCCTGTTTTAACTGAATTCTCTTCAACACATATAATATCTTCAACAAATAATGATCACATTATTTCCAGTATATTCTAGAATGTGCAAGAAGCTAGAGGCCTTCCTTCTCCCCAGCAGACACAGGAAACCTACTCTATAACCCAGCAAAAATGGCCTTCTTGCCATGTGAAATTTCATTTCCAGCCTGTTGAGTGCTGGTAAAGAAACTGACCACATCATTTCTTCTTCAGTCCTTCCCTCACTTTTCTTTCTTCCTAACTTCCCTATAAGAGGTAGTAAAGTACTTCGGTGGATGGAGCAACAAGGACCTAAAGTCAGGAAGTCCTCGATTGTGGCCCTGATCCTGAAAAAGCCACTTAATCTTGATCTACCTCATTTTCTCATCTGTAAAATGGGGATAACAATAGCACCTATCTCCCTGGGTTGATGTGAAGATAAAATGGGATACTATTTGTAAAGTTCTTTGCTAATTATTTTTTATTATTGTTATTACTGTTGAAGGTACCACTGTCTTCCCAGTCAGGCTTGCAACCTAGCTGTCCTTTTCAATTATTTTTTTTTTAATTTTTTTAATTGTTTATTTTGATGTAAAAAAAGATCAAGGAGAAATAAGAACTGTCAGACTGAAAGTTATGATCAAAAATTAATCTAGATGCTATATTTCAAGAAATTATTAAGGAAAATTACTCTGAAATTCTAGAACTAGATGGTAAAACAGAAATTGAAAAATATCCATCAATCAGCACCTGAAAGAGATCCCCAAATGAAAACTCACAGGAGCCTGTACAGTTAAATTTCAAAGCTCTCAAGTTAAAGAGAAAATATTACGAACAACTAGAAACAATTTAAATATCATGGAATTACAGTCAGGATAACACAAAATTTAGTAGCTTCTACATTAAAAGACTGAAGGGCATAAAATGTAGTATTCCAAAGAGCAAAGGACTTGGGTTTTCAACCAAGAGTAATGTACCCAGCAAAGCTGAGTACATTGCTGCAAAGAACAAAACAGTATTTAATGAACTAAATGACTTTTGCACATTCTTGAGGAAAAGCCAGAACCAAAAAAAATTTGACTTACAAGAACAAGGAGAAACATATGAAGGTAAATGTGAAAGACTAATTAGGTTAAACTGTTAACTGATAAAATTATACTATATATTTCTTATGTGGAGAAATGATATTTGTAACTCTTAAGAATATTATCATTATTAGGGTAATTTGAAAGAGTACACTTAGAATGTTTGGGGATGATTTAATTATGAAGCGATGGTCCTAAAAATAAAATTGGGTAGGGAGAGGTAAAATGGAGTGAATGGAAGAACTGGTAAAATGGAAGAGAGGATGAGATGGGAGGCAGGTACTCAGGGAATCTTATTCTCATTGGAACTAGTTTAAAGAGGGAATAATGTATACATTTAGTAAAGTGTAAAAGTCTTCTTAACTTGCAGAGAAATAGGATGGCAAGAGGAAAGGCTAAGGGAGAGACTCTTAGTAATAGATTTTAAAAGGGCCCTTCCTACCTCTTCTGACTTCTTATATATGATGCCTCTCTATACACTATATCGCAGCAAAACTGTCTTTCTGGCCACGTAATTTTCCAATTCAAGACTCCATTCATGCCTTTTCACTGACCGTCCTCCATGCCTGGAATGTATTTCCTCCTTATCTTTGTCCCTTGGCCTCCTTGACTTTCTTCTGGTGCCTTCCTCCTATTAGTTATTTTATTTTTATCATATAGAACTTGTTTGTACATAGCTGTTTTGTTTGATGTCTTCCCCATTTGATTTCGAATGCCTTAAGAACAGGTCCTTTTTGCTTTTTGTTGTCGTTGTTTCCTGGGCTTAGCACAGTGCCTGGCCCATGGTAGATGTTTAATAAATATTTATCGATTGACTGACAAAATCTTACATTCTGCAAGAGGCTTTTTGGAGTTTCTCCCCTAGTCCCCTTCTCAATCTCAGCTACTGCTAGTATCCTCCCTTTGAGATTATCTACTATCTACATTGTATATAGGTTTCATGTATACAGTTAGATATCATCTCCTTCCTACGCATCTGGTATTCTTAAGGGTAGAGAATGTTTCTGCCTTTCTATGTATTCCCTTAGCTGTGCCCTAAGCTCAGTACCTCCCACATTTCAAATACTTAATAAATGTTTGTTGTCTGCCTGACTGCCTGACAAGGTATACTAGCCTTTCCCCTCAAGAATGAAGTCAGCGTTATTTTCTGGGAGCTACCAATATAGAGCAGAGGGCCTGGAGTTGGGAGAAATCCCAGCGTCTGGCTGAAGCTGCTGAGCCAGTGGTTCAGGCTTCTGTTTAGGCCTAGCTTTTCAGAATCCCCCACGCAGCATCCCGGTGTCCCTGAAACCCTCAAATCCCCCTTCACCCTGAGCAAATCTGGTACAGTTATTCTCTCTTACCTTGGATGTGCCCAGAATGTGGCCATCTATCATGAGCGAGTGCAGCTGATTGAGACTGAGCTTAAAGATGCTGCCGGGAACTTGATTCCTTTTTATTTATTGAGCTATATTTCAGGTCATATAACAGTCCTGATTTGAGATTCTTCCTTCCTTTAGTAGGAGTTACTAAAATCTAATTGGAATCCTTAATTCATCTTTCCCTAGGCAAAGCACCATTCGTAATCTAGATAAAATCCCTATCTCTGCCAAAAATTTTTCATGACCTTTGTGGAAATGAATTGAAAAGAGAAATGGAAATGCAAATCTTTACTCTTGCTATGGACTGATTATTCACAGGAAAAGCTAACTTTAATTGTTCTCCAGTATCCTATTGGAATTCAGCCAATAAGGCTAGACTTTAATACACACATTAGTAACATCACTACTTACGAATCAAGTGGAAAAGGCATTCAGTTTCTGACTCATTTTGAAGCCTTAAGAAAACTTATTAGCATCTTTTAATTATGGCTGAGCAAATCGGAAAGCATAGGAGCAATATTGGTGCTTTGAATGCACAGGTGATGGCCAAGCTCCTACACTGACTCCTGCCGTTTATTGTTCTCTGAGAACCTTTCTATCCACAAGGGATGTGATTCTCTCCCCTTCTCAGAATTAAGGAGGAAATAGGATACCTTTTTTAAATCTGTAGATTTAATCCTTTCTGGTAACTGCCTGCAGTTGACTCTAGTAGCTAATGTGAACTGTTGAAAGTTGCCAAGCTATGAACAGCCCTGTTTGCTGAAGCTTGTGATTGCTATGCGATTCTAAAATCAGAACGTGAGACTGGGAAATTAGAAGGACCCTTCAAACTCTTTGTTGATTCTGTTATAACCTTTTATGCTGGTTCCAGCAACTGGGCTCTATTTCCCCTTTCAGTGTCTCATCTCCTACTTGAATGGTCCAAGTTCCTTTGGGATTAGAGTTTTGCCTCTCAATGTCAGGGCACACTGGGCCTCATTGCTCTAGCTCTTTTTTCTGTTTTCCATGCTTGAACCTTTTTCCTACCCTGACTTCCCACACCTGGAGTCATGAAAGAATATTAGCAAGAGCTCACTATTGGACTGCAGGTAGTGAAAATGGGCTGAATTTTAGGGAGGAGAGGACATACACACACACACACAGAGACAGACAGACAGGGAGACAGACAGAGACAGACACTCTATGTTTGAAGAAAATCTTTACTTCTCTTGTGATGCAAACCCCATTAGCCAAACCTAGTCAGGAGAAACCTTTAGCCAATATAAGATCTTTCTTTTTAACTCCTTTTTACCTTTTGCTGTACTCCAATATACATTTTAATTTTTTTAGAAGTCTAATCGTATCCCTTCCCTGCATCCCCTTCAAATAACTCCCCAGAATGTGCTTAGCAAAATGGCCCAAAAAGAGTTGGAGTCATGAGAGCCTGTCCATCTCCATTGTGCCTTTAGTTGTCATGTATATCATTTAGCCAGCAGAAGTGAAAAGGACCACATCCAACCAGTCACCAAAGTCCCTATCTAAGTAGGCAATCATTTCATTCTTTCTCTTGATTTCTAGCACAATAAAGAAATGTTGGGTGCTAATGGATGGTAGAAAAGAAAAAAAAACAGAAAATTTTTACTCCTTTGGGGTCAACATTATGACAACAGTTTCAACCAAATAGAAACTTGGGATGTTGTCAATTTGACAATGAGGAAATTAATTTCATTTCTGTCAGAGTAATGTCAGTGAATAAAGAATTGCCTTCTTTTGCCTTGCAAGGGACTTAATGTAAAAACAAAAAGCAATTTGTTTTTGTAACATTGGGAATCTCAATAGGATAGTGATGTCTTTTTTAATGTGGAAAATCATTACTTTCTTATATTCAAGTGCTTTATGAAAGAAAGTCTTTTCAGTTAACACATTTGGCAATAAATAAATAAATAAAAATTGCCCCCTCCTCTTTTGGGTCTAGATTCTGGGCTAAGGATCAGGAAATGAAACCATTTTATACATTTTGTTAGCTTCCTGAGTATCCACAAATTCACAATATCCATCAAAAAGGCAGCAGTGGCTTGACTGTTGATCTGTACCATAGAGTCATCAATATTTTCCAAATGAAGAAGACCTCTTCTCAATAACATCCCTGCACTGGAATCAACACACAGGCCTGGCACAGAATTTGTTAGAACTGAAAGAAGAAGCTTGTTCCTATAGGAGGTATTAGTTCTTAGCTTTAAGTCTTAAAACTTTCCTGAGGCAACACAGATGTAGTTTGGGGGGGCATGAATGAACTCAATTGAACTGAGGGATTTTCTGTGTGCGCATGTGGAGATGCAAATACCTTCCTTGCTCACTGCGTTCTCAACAATCAAGACCACAGAATGGAACAGATAGAATTAGGATGCCAAGCACTGGGAAGATATTAAGCTGCTTGTTGCTTCCCTTTAATTTTTTTCAAATTAATTTTAAATAAAATGAATTTACTTTTGAGCATACTGATACCAAGGGATCATTTTTTCCCTACCAATTATGTATGAAATAGCAATCAAAATTTCTTCTCATCTCATGTAACATTTAGTGATGCAAGTAGCATTCTTTATATTAGTAGGTAATAGAATTCTACCTAGACTCTATAAAGTGGCAAGCAGTGAGACTGCAGCATACTAATACCTTCATTAGTATTGTGCATGCAAGATGCTTGCATTCAACTTTGCATTTATGACTGAGGAGCAATTTTGTTTGAAAATATGTTTATCCAGGAAAATCAAACCAGATAATATATTATGAGAACTGGGGAGCTACCTAAAGAGAAGAAAAGACAAAGGAATGGCCATGGGAATGCTAGATGATGAGCCAAAATGATGTACCTGAAAGTCGATTCTGGCCTTCGCATTCCCAGGTTCACCAAACACAAAATGATAGATAGCCCATGGAGCTAAGGAAATGCCTTGTTCTAGGTAGCCCATGATCACATTGGCTTCCTGTGGACAATTTAAATGGGGAACTCTGTGCATTCCCTAATCGTTGGGCTTGAAGAAGAGATGGCTGGGGGGGGGTGATTTCACAATTGCCTTCAAATATACGATGGTCACTTATAGGAAAGCTTTCAGGGATTAGACAGCACAATGTGACTGAGGATTTAAGAAGACAGATTGTTCTGAAGAGCGTCATAGATTGCATTGATATAGTTCTTTAAATTTTACAAAGTGTTGCATCCAGAGAAAGAACTTATAAATAGAAGTATGTTATATTATATCATATAATATATATTATGCAATGTTTTATATATATATATATATAAAACACATAATATAATATATATAGAAATAGAAATATTGTATTTATATAATATGGTTTGTTATATAGTTTGTATTTAATCAGTTTCCATTATATCTACTTTTTATATGCATTATATTCAACTAAATGTTAAATACAAAACACAGATTGATTTCTCACTTCTCCCCTTCCAAATACACACACACATGCATACACACACAGATGTAAGCAGGGACTATTTTCATTTTTTTTCTTTTTTCTTAATAGCCTCACAATGCTTGGCATTACACACACACACACACACACACACACATATACACACACACATACATATATGAATGTGTGTATACACACTAGTTATTTTTAATGGTAGCCATCTCTAGGGTGGGGAGGGAAGAAAAAAAAGGGAAAAAGAAATTTACATGTTAAGTTTACATTTAAAAGGAACAGTAAATTGTAAACAGTAGATTTGCAGTTTCATGTGAAATTATCTTTTTTATTATACTGTGTTATGGAAATGTTTGTTTATTCCATAATTTAAAAATAAAAAATACAAAGTGCTTTGTATATATTTCTTCCCCCCCACTTAATAATATTTTGTTTTTCACAATGACATATAAAGATAGTTTTTTTCAACATTCATTTTTGAAAGATTTTGCGACAGTAAGCAATGTAATATAGGTTTGTATATATTTCTTCGTGGGATCTTTCATTAGGTCAGTGTTGGGTAGGCTTTTTTTTATTGTCAGAATTCTACATATGAGGGAACTGAAGCTTTGATGCTAAATGACTTGATCAGAGTCACACAAAAATATTAGAGTCAGTATCTGGGGCTAAGTTCATCGTTCTGGCCACCATGCCACAGTAACTCTTGATCACAAGACTGAGAATTTATTGTTTTAGAGAGATACTAGAGGTCATCTCTTTTCTCTTTTTGCAGCTGAGGAAACAACCTCAGAGAGGATAATTATCTTATTCGAGGTCACTCTGCTAATGAGTTGAAAAGTTGAGAATTGAATCCAAGTCTCCTGATTCTAAATCCAGAACTTTTTCCACTGAAGCAATATGACTTTGGTCAACTGGGAGGTGGAACTTGTGCATAATAAACATCTCATGAATTTCAATTCAATGCAATAAGCACTTAGGCATCAAGGTGGCTCAGTGGATAGATCCCTGGACCTAGAGTTCAAATATGGCCTCAGATATTTAAGACCTGAGTGACCCTGAGCAGGTCACTTAATTTTATTCATCCTCGGTTTCAAAATCTGTAAAATGAGGATAATAATAGCAGCTACTGCCCAAGGTTGTTGTTAGGATAAAATCTGATAATATTTGTAAAGTGCTTAGTACAGTGCCTGGAACAGAATAAGTGCTTACTAAATGCTTGATTCTTTCCTTCTTTCCTTCCCCCTACAATGTGCCAAGCATTGTGAGGCTACTAAGGAAACAGAAAAAAAAATAAAAATAGTCCCTGTCTGTCTGTCTGTCTCTGTCTCTCTGTCTGTCTGTCTCTCTCTCTCTCTCTGTGTATGTGTGTATGTATTTGGAGGGGGAGAAGTGAGATACCAATCTTTTGTATTTAACAATTAGTTGAATATAAAGTATCTAAAAAGTAGATGTAATGGAAACTGGTTAAATACAAACCATATAAACACACAATGAACAGTCAACAGATAGTTAAATACATAACAAGTAAATATCACAAATAGATTAGTGAGGGAAATCATGGAATTTCTTCCTCTGGACAACTGCCTGAAGGCAGATGATTGGCCAGATTTCTGTTGAGTGTCTCTTTTCTCTCCTAGGTTTCTAATTCTGGGGGTCCTTTGAGACAAAATTCCTCATATCCATTGGTGCTTTATAATGTATTAGAATCCTTGTGGCTTTCATTAATATTCAATTTCAGAAATGTGATTTCCAAAGCAGTCTATTTATCTCCTCCTGAAAATGGTTAGCAGACTGTCAGTTCCATCAACTTGATAGACATGTTGTAAAAGCAGACCATGGGATACTCCATATCACTGAATTAGAGAAATGGCAGATTCCTGTTCCTTACTGGTGAGAAACATGTCAATTTCCATCAGCCTGTTTTGGCAGGTGGGCATGGCCTTCAGGTTGTGTTCCCACACTACTGGATTTTTGGTGGTAGATCTCTAAAAGTGCAGTAGTGAGATTAACGAGAGAAGGGAAAAGTAAATAGTTCAGTAGTGTGCTCCCTTCCAATGTCAATGTGCTAGACAGAAGTCTGCTGTCAGCGCTGTTAAGGCCTCCTTGTCAATATGGAAGGGCATAATCTATCTTAACCATCACCCAGAATAGGAGAAGCCGATAGATCTTCCCAAAGTGTACTTCAGACATCATTTAATAAGACTGATGTGTTCTATTACCTAGGACTCTTAATGGACTGAACTTTGCATGAACCTTTGAATGAATATCTATATCTCTCTATCTGTTTATCTATGTGCAGTATTATCTTCAAGCATTATATCTGTTTCTCATTTTAAAATGGTTTAAGAATTACCACATTGAAATTAGCTGATCTTCAGCTGCTCACTGCCTATAGATAAGATATCAGCATGGCATAGAGGAGAGATAATTGCAATTTACAGAAGTCAGATCTGGGTATAAATACTATCTTTAATCCTTGCTGGCTTTATGCCTATGAGTAATTTGTTTTTACCTCTCTGAGCCTCCATTTTCTTCTCTATAAAATGGGCATGATAATGCCTATGATATTTATTCCTCATTGCTCTCATGAGGCTCAAATGGGATTTGGAAAGTACATTGGAGACATAAGACTCCTGGATTTAAAAGAGAGATAAATTGGGGCCAGCTTGGGAAGAGCTTGAAATGCTAAATGGAGGAGACTATATTTGATTCTACAGATGATTACAAGTCACTAGAGTTATTGAATAGGGAGTGACAGAGTTGGATTTGTGCTTAGAGAAAATACATTGGCAGCAAGGTAGAGGATGGATGGGAGTGAAAAAAGAGACTGCCTCAGTTTCTCACACTGATGAGAAAGTTATTGAAGTAGTCTGGGTGATGTGTGATAAAGGCTTAAACTAAAGTGTCAGACATGTGGCAGGGACAAGGAGATGTTATGGAGATAGAGATGGCAAGATTTGGCATCTGGTTAGCCGTGTGGATGTTGAAGAATAGGCTATAAAACCAGGAGATGTGAAAAGATAGTTGTAGCTTCAACAGAATTAAGGATGTTTGAATGAGAGAAGAATTTGAGCGAAAGTTAATGAGTTCTCTTCTGGATCTGTTGAGCTTGAGATCCAGTTTCAAATGTCCAATAAGCATTTGGTGATATGAGAATGAATTCAGGGGAGAGACCGGGTTTGCATTTAGAGTTCTGGGTGTCATCTTCATACAGGTAATAATGATAATCATGGAGGCAGCTAGGTGGCTCAGTGGATAGAACACTGAGTCTAGCATCAGGAAGACCTGAGTTCAAATTTGGCCTCAGACACCTACTAGTTCTGTGATCCTGGGCAAGTCATTTAACCTCCTGTAGTAAACGGGTTGGAAGGGATGAGAACTAAACAAAGCCCATGAAATCTGGCAAATAAATATGTGGTAGAAAAAAGGTCATAATTACTTGGCACGAAGTATCTGATATCATTTGTCTGCTTTTACTTGGCTACTGTTGTTTTCAGTGAGGAATATAGAGTTCAAAAAATACATGTCCAGCATGGGATTTGTGGTTTTGTTTTTGGGAGACATTGAGCTGTCTCACTGGGCTATTCCAGACATTTTTCCTGTCTTGCTCCATAGGGTTTGGTCCTCTGTCTGAAGAACAGCAAGTTGTGTTACATAGGTTGGGTGGGATGATGGCTTATATAGATAGGCTACAATATATACCATTGGAAGGAGGATTTGCAGTGATGGGGACATAGATATCCAGGGGTGTATTGGCTAATTACAACAACAATAATAATATGATGATGATAAGATCTTGTTGAAATGACCATTTCCAAAGTATGTTCAGGTACACCATCTTATCTAATACTGATTGAAACATACAGTAAATCCAACTGAGTAGCCAAGTAGAAAAGTTAAAAAAATTTAACTTAATCCTTAGACATTATGGTGTAAATAGGTGCTTTTCAACTTCAGTTCTTCAGATATACTAGTATTCTGACATTTATGACCACTGCATTTGGTCTCTATCATCACAGTCCCAATGGTCCTACATGGCCTAGTGGATATAGAATGAATGATAACAAAGTTAAAAGGAGCCATAGATGGGACTCATGCACACATAGAGTCTGGCCTCACTCTGTCAGGTTTTAATTTTTTTTTTTTTTTGGTGAGGCAATTGGGGTTGTGACTTGCCCAGGGCCATACAGCTAGTAAGCATTATATATTTGAACTCAGGTCCTCCTGACTTCAGGGCTGGTACTCTATCCACTATAGTGCCATCTAGCTGCCCGTAATAGTTTTGAGGACACTGAAATATCCATTCACAAACCATGTGAATATCAAAGGTGTTGGGGATGTTATTGTTAAATTTGCCATCCTTGATATCATTCTCATTAATCTGACTGTTACCAGAAAGTAAGGAATATACATTGAGGCCTAAAGGCACATCCTCCTGTGGTTTTTTGAAAGGTATATGGGGCCTGAGGCTGATCTCCAGCCTTTCAACCTCCCAATTACCACATAGTTCAGTATTCGCAGAGTTTTATATCCACAGGGACTTTCAGGACCTAGAAAAAGGACTTATTTGGATTCTTTGTGCTTTTCTCTGCAAAATTTGAAGCTCATATTTTTCCTATTGTGTTTTACACAAATTTTCCAATTTTTCTTTGTAATGATTAGGCCAAAATTGAGTCACAACAGAAAAAGGGGCTAAACTGAGTACTGAACTAAATCTAAGAATTTGTGAAGGATAAAATAGTGAAATTAAATTTATTTACAATACTAGGAATAATACCTAGGAGTGATACCTCCATCTATGTCTTCATATCTTATTTTAAAGGAATTCTTGCCAAAATCCCTAACAATGCATTTTATCTAATTAGTTCTTAAGGAGTTTTTTAAAGTGTTAATTTCTAGAACCCAGATGCAAGCTTATAGGCTAATTATGAAAAAAGTTGAACTTAAAAAAACTTGCAGACAAATGGAACAATCTGTCAGTTCCTTACATTAGAGTTTTTCAGTGGCAGAAATTGGATGGGAAACAGTCTTCCAATCCAGTGATAAAAGGAGTTCTAATCCCTTCATCACCATCACCCTGCACCCCCTAGCCAAGAAATAAAAAATAAAACAGCAAAGAAATCAACCTTTATGTTACAGCATAAAACTCTAGATCTGTGTCTTAAATTATACATATGCTTGGAGGGGTCAGGAAAAAAAAATCCCACATACACACAAAGGCCAAGTCAGCAAACACTAACAGGAAAAAGGACAAAAGAAGGCCTGACTACTGAAAACTAAAGAGAGAGGCATAGCTCAGATAACAACTGTTGAGCAAACAGGGAGAAGCTAAAAGAAGTGTGTTGGAGAAGAGGAGTGTCAGCTCTAGGTCATTGTTCAGTCCTAGAGAAGGGCTTGCACAGATACGACCAGTTGGGAGGGAGTTGAGAAAGGAATAAAGAAAAACCAGCTCTCTAACTGAAGCACAGAAAGGGTTATTTCAAAAAGTCACCTAGACGTTAAGTGATCTGTCAGTCATCAGTCAAGGTTTGGGGCACAGGTAATATGATAGTTGTTAGGATTAGTGCCCTACCCTGGCCATGAAGTCCAGACTTGCTCCCTCCTATGAGCCATGGAAGCTAGAACCTCCAATAGGTAATTTCCTCTTCTATTTGAGAATTTGTTTTCTATACCAAACCTTTGCAAAATCATCAAGCTGAGAAAGGGGATTTAAAAGTAGAATCATAGTTATAAAGCTGTTTGTGTCATAGAAAAAGGAACCAGATTTCTTTGAAACTCTTATACTTACTGCTGTTTGAATAGGATTTTTAATTGAATTTGATTTTCTTTGTAGAATTAAGGAAAATTCTTTGAGTACCTTCCTCAGCTCTACAGTGAATGGAGATTCTGGCCAGAGGAAATTACTTACTATTTACCCCACCATAGGAGGGTGGGATTTGATATTAGGATAAATCTGATTGATTTAGGCCCCTGAAACAAGACTCATTACCAAACATTTCTAAATCTAGGCAACCTACTTCTATGATAAATTTTAACATCTTACTTTATAATCATGCATTACATAGAGTATGATAGACACCCTTTAAATCTGATTGTACATTTATAATAAATACCCAATCGCAGTGTTTTTATACCTTGAAGAAAATGTTGTACATACCACTTCATGTTTGTTTCATGAGCAGGATGGCTAAATAAAACCAGAATACTTAATTTTTAAACAACTGAGACTTTAAGTTTCAATTCAACATATAGTAAATATTGTAATAAAATAAATAGTTTAAGTTAGACATGGCTCTGCCCACAAGAAGCTAACAATGTAATGGGGGAGAGGGGAACTGGGGCAGGGGAACTGATGAGGTTTTTGCAGGAAAGTAATTTATGATAAGAAGGGCTTCCTGGAGGAGATAGCATTTGAGTTGGGATTTAAAGGAATTCAACATTCAAAGTGAGGTGTACTATGTATAAAGTAACATCAGTATCGTAAAATGATCAGCTGCAAATGACTAAGCTATTCTCAGGAAAACAGTGATCCAAGACAACTCTGAAGGAGTGATGATGAAGAATACTCTCCATCTCTAGAGAAATAACTGATGGTGTCTGAATACAGATTGAAGCATACTTTTTTCTAAAACTTGACGTTTCTTTTTTTTTTCATTAATTTTAAAAATATTTTATTAAAATTCCAATATGTGTCAAATATTGTACTAAGGACTGGGAATTTTGAAAAAAGGAAAGACAATCTGTACCATATATAATTTTAAATTCTAATTGAGAGAGACAGTACATACTGGGAATGGAGTTTTACAAGGCACATTTCATTCTCCAAAGTTGTTGAGATGAGAATGGAAAGTGGAACAATAAGTGAATTGATCTTCCAATCTCTTTTTTTTATTATAAAGCTTTTTATTTGCAAAACATATGAGTGACCTTTCCACATTGACCTTTGCAAAAAAACTTTTTTTCCCAAGCTTTTCCTTTCCTTCCCCCCACCCCCACCCCTAGATGACAGGTAATCTAATACATGCTAGATAGGATAAATTATATGACAAATACAATACATGTATACATATCTATA